>NQII01003423.1:132306-268514 GCA_002778355.1 Clitarchus hookeri | reverse complement strand
CACAAACTATCATGTCACAGTCTACCGCATCATCCACGCAATGCAGCACACCGCCCAAAGCTATTTCCAGCTCTGAATCTGTAACAGGATCATTTACAAAAGGTCCTCCCCCAGTGGCCATTCGCTGTCTTGTGGCAAGAGCAAGGGTTTTCTTCTGCTTGGTTTTTTCATTATTCCAGCATTTCTTCAGCTGGGCAGAGGTACGCTGCAAATTGTAAAAAATAGTACATTACTTGAAAACAGTTATTACTCACAGTAATTTGGAGGGCAATGACACCACAGGGAGGGCCGACAAAAAACAAACAATACCTAACTCAGTTTCAATAGTCACGAAGTGAAACTAATAACATGCATTGTAATGTACAATATACATTATTTGAAATGCATCAAAGGTTTCTTACATGATGCAAACGGACTTCTTTTACTGTGCCCAATTGTATACATACAACTCAAAAGATCCTGGCAAATTACGTTTACATTAATAATTCACATGTCAGCATTGTAATAATACATATTTGCCCATTATTTCTAGGTTGCTTATGCCAATACAGTGAGATTGTTTTTGACATCCACGTGTGTTTCGGTTGTAAAATGTGGCTACACTCTGCTTACTTTCTGATGTTATTGCAAANCAATACAGTGAGGTTGTTTTTGACATCCACGTGTGTTTCGGTTGTAAAATGTGGCTACACTCTGCTTACTTTCTGAAGTTATTGCAAATCATTCACATTAAAATACTGATATAACCTTGCTGTGTGGTATGAACATACAAGCGGCTGCTATTATCCCGTATAAGTATATAGGATCATANTCTGATGTTATTGCAAACCATTCACATTAAATTACTGATATAACCTTGCTGTGTGGTATGAACATACAAGCGGCTGTTATTATCCCATATAAGCATATAGGATCATACAATTATGGTTAACAGAACATGAAACTTTTCCCTAACACACATAAGTACACTGTTTTCCATTGTCTGTAATTGTTTAAAATTATATTACAGATGATACTGCGTATCAAACAAATGAACTTAAACGCAATACTTCCATACCTTGGTAATGTCAGGATGGGAATTGAATTGGCATTCTATTTGGACCCATGCCTCCTTTTTGGCCGTCAGGTTACTGTAATCAGTTTTCTTATTTTCAATAACATTCGCATAAGTACGAACGAGCCCAAATAAAATGCTTCGTTCATTAATTGAAAAACGCTCATACTTCCCATCAGATGCCATTTTTCAGATAAATAAATATATCATTACCGTAGAATATATAACAACATTAAAGTACTATTGCACTTCTTCCTATTGGCTGTTAACTATGACGTTTCCGTGACGTCACTAACATTCGTGTATCTTCGGTACACGATCGGCCTTACTCGCGATAAGTACGGAACGAGCATTGACTTCGGTAAGAAAAGAAGCGTCCAAGACTTTTGCGTCTCTGCACGATACTTTAAGAAAAGTAATGCTGCCTTACTTCTGGAAGTAAGGCTTGTGGACCAAGAAAAGTAAGATCTCTGCATACGGCCCATAGTCTTATTTTCTAAGACTTCTTTGACAGCCTGCTTGTATAAATCTTGACTTTTTGTTACTCTTTCGGACTTTCGTTTATAATTCCTCATTCTAAAACAAGAAACTATAGTAATTTTCATATTTACATTTGAGGCAAGAAGGCTAGCGAAAGGAATTAAAACCACAAGGGGCACATTGTAACACGTTACAACATGCCCCGCGATTTTGTTACAACTTGCCCCATACGAAGATTTTAGATATTATTATTAAAATATATATATTTAAAAGAGATTGTAAGATAAATATTCGTAACATTTGAAAGCTTAATATATTGACGATATGAAAATATAAACACAGAGTTCAAAGATATCCATTATCACACCTAAAATCAAAGTTTATGAGATTATTTTTTGTCCGTTACCTGGTCAAAATGGTGTTCCTGCACACTACCGCTCACTGCGTCGTCCCGAGCGACACTAACTGTGGTTAAGTAATACAGGTAGGGTCACGTTGAGCGTTAATTCTAAACATTATTGTTGCAAACTGCCGAGCAATTAAGCTGTTATTACTTACCCCTGATACGACTAGCCCCTAGCCCCCCTACTTGTGTAGAACAAAACACTCTTAAAAAGGGGGAATACAAAATTAATTTTGAACGGTTCCGGCGCTATTAAGTGTAACTTTTCACTCCATCAGCCAGGTTATCAAACATTATAATCACACTCAGTTAAAAAAAAAAATCAAATATATATATAGCGTGTTACTAAGGCCATAGATGATGATATTCTGTTACTTTTTTATTTAAGTGTTCACTATCTTTACTACAGCGAAATCTTTTTCTGCCAGTGGAGCAGTATGGGAGTTTGAAGTGTTGTGATCATTAATAATAGCAGAGGCACATTTTTGGAAAGTTAAATGCACTGAGATGGAAGTGGCAGGTAATACCTTTTATGCGTTTTATTTAACAGAAACTATACAGTGAAAGATATTGTGAATTTAGAAACTTTAATAATGAAGATTGTTTCGTTTTGCCGAAGTTAAGCCATTATTTGATGAAGTTACAACAAAGTTGTTCAGTTATGTAGGTTTCGGTGTTAAAGTATACCTACCATATTTAAAACCTTTTTAAAAAACATTTTTTTAAAAATCCTGTAATACTACTTAAAAAATATAAATAATGTATTGCAATAAATATCCATAGCTAAAAAAATTACAAACATGTTAAGGAATTCTAATGGTGAAATGTTTTAGCTTATATGAATACTTGTAATCTTTAATATATTATTTTAGTTTTGTAAGTATATATAATACATTAGCAACTATACTGTTATGGGCGAAACAATTGTGCAGCATCACGTGTTCCCTTAATTAGGCAATGGGAGATTTTTTACTAATTCTATTCGAACCTTAGAACCTGTAATCATTTGCAAGAAAGCTGTTTTATTCGTATGTACAACCCACATTAAACAAGATGTGTAATATCCAGTTTTTTAATTAAGATCCGTTCACCTCGCGTGTGTTGGGCATGCTCGTTTTTTTCTTCACGTACAATACTGTGCCTCGTTCGCACACGCAACGCGATACAGCACGAATAGTGTACTTTAATCACGTAACTCCTGTAAAAGAGCAACTGGAGACGGAATATGAAAGCGAAACTTCTCCAGGAGAATATTGTTTTCCCACGGGCGCAGTGACGGCAAAGTAGAATTGAGGGTGAAAAGAGTGCTGTGTGTGAAGGAAAAANTATTCAAACCTCGTTGGTGTCCCACTTAATAAGAAGTGTAAAGTTTTAAATTGAAAACCACGCTAAAGATTCCTTCCGTTCTCTGGGGACTAAGTCAACAGAACTTGGTCGTCTTTTTATTTGACGAGGGAAAATATTTTGGAGAAGTTCTGATGGAACAAATTTTTATTTGGTTCAGTCGCGCTGAATATTTATATTTTTCTCCATCCGAGTGGTGTGTTCAACTTTTGGTCATGTCAAGCAACATCCTAAAATATTTTATTTGACTACCATTTCTACGCATAAGTTGTTCCGGGAGAAAAGACTTGAATTTTCTCACGTCCCAGAATGTATTGATTTTGGTCTGGTCTGGCTGTGTGCGGGTAATTCTAGGAAAAGTAAGAAAGTATTTTCCAATTCTTGCTCAACTTTGCACACATTTATCCATCACCCCTTTGGCTTTGCCTCCAAACATTTCGTTTTAATATTGCGATCACTTCTTATTTTGCGTCGTAACTTACAGTAAACGTGTTTCACTCTGTACAGAGCTGATATGTGTATACTTGCACATACAAGTCTTTATTTATATGTCATGAATAAAAATACGCTTATTCAAGTGTTACGTCAATTTTTAAGTTATAAAATATGCGAAATTTCCTGGCTAAAACGTCAATACATTCAAATTGCTAACAGCCATAATAAAATCCTGCGGTAAATATTTATCTTTACTGTAAGTTTGTATCTGATAACACTTATATTAAAATCAGCCATAATGCATAATTGAATTATTTAGTTTCCGTCATATACAAACATTTATGTAAAACAGTAAGTAAACCAAAATTTGATTCATATGATAAAAATTCTTATTGTTTTTTAAATATTCATTGTCATTGCGTTATCTCCATATCTTCGATTTCCCAGGCATGTCTATCAAATTCACATAATTTACATGTAACCTGATTACATTCAAACTATTAGGAGAAATCACGGCATTTAAACAAACTATAATTCTGTTATAAATATAATAACAATTTTTATTGTATTTCAAGCAGTATTAACTTATATTCTATTTTTAAAATGGAAGAAAATGTATGTAATTGAGAGAGATAGAGGTAAAGGATAACTTTAAATGTTTACTAGCTTCAATTATCAAAGCTTATGTGAGAAATACTCTTACGCAAGAATGATGAAAATGAAACAAAATTTTCAACATCCCCGCAAATATAATTCTTAATACAGCTACACCAAAAATAAATTTTCGAACTTATAATAACATATTTTTCGTATGTTTTATGATACTATCCTATTTTTTAAACAGCAGAACTATTAATTTAGATTTATTAAGTTTAGGAGCGGAACTAACATATATTATTTTCTGCAGACAAACACGAAATAGCGAAAGCAGCAAATTCTTATCTTTTTTTATTACGAAATTGGAAAGTTTGGGAAAATTTTCTATCATCATGACACAGCGGCCATCAAAAAAGTATGTCTAATATTGGGTTTAGGTATTTCCGTATTAAGTGTGTGATTTAAGTATAAACCACGGGTCATCTTCTAATTATAAGCTAATTGTTGTTTTTATTAATCTCGTAAATTTAGAGATGTTCAAAATATTAAGTGCATCCATCTTAATTCAGTTAAAAATTATTCAACTGTTTGGTTAAAGACACGAGATAGAAAACGTTATAAAATATCATGAATTTCATATTTAAATGTTACTTCTGAGATATTAGAATAACTACAATATGTAGTTGTGTTGGAGTTTTTTTTTCTCACCATTGAATATGTAATATTTATCGGTTTATATTCTGCCAAAAATATATTTTTACAGTTTTTATTACGTGTTCTATAAACATAGATCAAGTAGTTTCCTTTCTAGTCAAAAAATACAATAATCGTTTCAATTCATTTGCACTGATAATTTATTATTTAGCTTGGAAGGGTAAATTAATAATATTCTCATATGAACTAGAGAAACCTGCACAACGTTCTAATACCGTGCATGTGACCCCTGCAACTTGTAACCGCATAAAGGCTACAACAAATGGACATCACATACTTATTTTTATCATAGACTTACACAATAAACATTCCATTGCTTCAAAAATTGTCCAGAATCCTGTTTTATCTCGAGGTGGCAGATCCCTGCTACAAATGCGCTTTGGACCGCATCCCAGATATGCTCAGTAAAGTTCCGATGAAGTGAACGAGGGAGAATTGGCATGACCCGAAATTTGGCTGAGTGTTTCTACAAACCTAACTTGGAGTCTTTCAACGTGTGTGGCGGCGCATTGACCTGTTGGAAGAGAGCAAACACGCTTTGGTGAATGCAGGACCAGACTGGCTGTAATAAGTCAAAAACATGAGCACGCAACGTTCTCTAGCGTTTGTAGACAAGATGCAGTTATCGCACTGTAATGATAAATGATTATTCACGATAACCTGTAACAGTTCTGTCTGTCCATTTATGTACTAAACTTGGTGGCCGTATCTTTTAGTGTGAAAGTGGGTGCTGTTATTTAAGTCAGTCGAAGCTCTCCTTTCCATGAGAATTCGGGTTCATTCCATGTGGTAAATGTAGCGAACGTAGGTTTATTTTTGGCATAACAGTCCCCTCTCTTAATTAAGTTTCATTGTTTTGGCATTACCAGCATCACTTAACACCTTTGAAGGTTTTAGTATAAATGTCAGTACCCCGTTTGTCTCGTTAACAATATCGTATTATGACTGTCACCCGTTGTTTTTTGTTGCTCTGCTCACATTACACTCTTCCCTAACATTGTCTTCAAATTTTCTTTGCATAAATACATAGAATATACGTAATTGTGTAGCCAGAAGCCATACGAAGACACCATGCCTCACTGAGTCGCTTTTTACAGTTGTTATAAACGTGATTCACCTCAAATTTGAGGCATCTGTGAAAGCTCTTGCAAACATGACGAGATCTTTGAAGTTCCAGGACGATTTTGTGTAAACCTTAATCAACGTTTCCTGCATATTGTGTGCATTGTATGTAATAAGTGAAAAAGTACTAACTGGCTTCCTTTAATCAGAGTTTTCTTATCATCCTCCGGCACTGTTTGATGACTGTTTTATGCAGGAGGGTAAAAATCGTCAATATTGTCTATCCTTGAAATTTTCGATTCTACTACAGATATTTTCATACGAACAGTTCTGTACATAAGTGATGGTGATTAACTTCGTGTGGCCTTACCCTGCCACATATGTACATCTATGCATACAGTATTCTTCTTACATCAAGACGCATTGTGGGGAAGATCATTGTGCATTCGATGGCATTGGTAAAGGTCGTAACACCGATGACGAAAAAGATTTGCAGTATATAGGTAAATCTTGCTCCATAGAGGTGGTCATAGTTAACACCAATCATGCTACATTAAGTTAATCTGATCTGTTGTCTAACAGCAGTAACAATATGGTTTTTGTATATTTTCTGAGTAGTTACTTAAAAGCTGCGGGATGGCATGTATCACAAGCAGTTGTAGATGCTATAAGCTTATAGTATTTACAAGAACAATCAGTTTAGCAGAATGTAAATTTCAGACAATTTTATTTTGAATCGATACAAATCTCCATTTATTACTGTGATTACCCTAGCTAAATATGGCACATCTCTGAAAATGATAACGCCTGTTACTAAGAAGTCTCCCAACAAAATATACAACATTGAAGCCCTATAGGAGAATACTGAAGATATGAAAAAATGTTTGCCTTTTCTGCATGCAGTGTCAGACAAAACGTCCCCTCTCTATCGGAAAACAAAGAAAGTATCAATTCAAGAAATAAGAAATAGATACAAATTTAAGAGAGGAGATAATCAACTACCATGCAATACCAGAAGATGTAGCAAAATATGGCGAATTTTTTGTTCATAACAACATTGATGACTTGCGGCACCATAACTATATTCAGACTACAGCTAAACAGACTGTTCCTGCGAAATTTAATTTGACTATTCTTCTTCCTACATCTTCAGCAGCCAGTCAGCATTCATTGAGAGTGTTCCACCAGGTAACAGTGACATGGAATTGACTTGGACTCAACAGAGTTGGTATGCGTAATAGTGAGTGGCCAGCTTCATTATATTACATCCCATAAACATACTGTCCTAAAGGCATTGTTGCACCCAATTTTGTGCAATTGCAAATCAGGTTTGGAATGAAATACGAATGTCGCAAGAGCAGACTGAAATTACCAATAAACTATTGTTTATATTGTTGAAATGGTTGCATCAATCGTGATGTAGTTCGACGAGGACTTGTAATAGAGGAATTTAATTATTCTCAACAGTTTTGAGTGTGCACAATAGCCCTGCGACCAACAACCGTGCTATACATAGCTTTAAAAATAAAAATAAGTGAGACATTATATGTTGACTGGAATAGTACACTGTGTGTAACAGTTGCAGCCAAATGACTAAACCACCGATTCATACCAGGAGAGCTGCTTCCTCTTCCAGCCAGCGTGCTGCTAACATCGTCGTGCAACTCCACTTCCGAACTATTGCATGATATAAACTTACAAAATAGTGCACTTTGCCTTAGGTTTATATTCTACAACTTTGCCAGTCTAAAATTGTTGACAGAAATTTTAACGCAAATATTAAAATTTAATTGTTGTGTCGTATATGTTCCATACTGTCCCTGCTTACCGACCCGAGGTGCCACGCCAGCATATAAGCTTTAATGTGAACCCATTATATGGTATATCTCTGGAATGTTAATTACTTAGCAACATTTCCCCACATTTCATGCTATATGAATTTAAACGCTGAAATATTGCACTTCATATAGAAAAATTGAAAAGGTTTTTTTTTTCAAACCACATAAACATAATTAAAGTAAGTGAATGTATCATGTATGTACTCCACGTGCAAGCCGCTTCAATAAAAACACGAGGGAGGGAAGGGAGGCTACCATAAAATGTAAAATTTTTTGTACTGCATACTTTTTTCCAAATATTAAATACATTAAATACCGTATTGAATTTGCATTGTTGATACAAACGAGTTCAGTAGGAATATATAATGAAATCTCAGATTGGTGCCAAGAAGGACATTTATGAGTCTTATATCAAGTTGACACACAAAATAAAATCAATGTGCGTTTAAGTGAGCAAAATATGAATACCCTTAATAAAGCTAATTACCTGCTTTCATAAAGTGTTTACTTTGTCTGTTATTTGCAAACAGGAAGCAATACACGTGCATTTCCTTCAAACATAGTAATATATATTATGCACTTATCTTCATTTATTTGGTTAGAACCAAATGAGGGGTATTGAAATTAGAATAAAGCACCGTCCCTTCTGACCGAAAAATGAATTTAAGCAATCTAATAAGGTTGCGACGAGCTCTAAAATAATTCTTGCATCCGCAGTAGGCAAGCCCATCTGTATAGACATCTCGCCATTTTGTCACGGCAGGAACAGCCATACTTCTAGGTGTTACTGCAAATCTTTTAGCATCTTAAAGATGTAATTATGTTCTAAATTTTCATTCACACTGTCCCCCACGCTGTCAATTTTCTTGTTCTTACAGTCTATTTTATTGTTCACTAATTCGCCTACACCTTCTATCTTTCGGTCTACATTTTTGTTCACACTGTCTCTAAAACTGTCTATTTTCTTATATACAAATTCACTAACGTTAATAATTTGGCTATTTATAGATTTACTAACACTATTAATTTTTTATTTACATTTTCATTAACAATAATAATGTGGCTGTTTACAGATTCCCTGACACTACTTATTTTGATACTTAGCCCTTCCATTAACGAGCGAAGAGCTTCCATGTCTGCTGGCAATTTCATTGTTAGCATCCAAAAATTGCAAAATAATTAATTTGTCTTTTACTAAATATATTATTATATAAGCAAATTTCACCTACTTGTTAATATCCTACTGTAACATTATTTAAAATGATTTTATTTATTTAAATAAAATGCCTTCATCCCACTTCTGACACCAGTGAAACAATTTTCTCTCAAAGTAGGTGGGATGAACCAAGTTAGTCGAGGGATGGAGTTCTTATAAAATAAAAGAGTTAAATAAAATTTCCTAATTTTATTTACAATAACTATAAACAAAATTCTCTTGACCCAACATCTAACAATAAATTTAAATCATTTGCTGTTCACAATTAATGACTATACTCAATACAATTCACAATTACCTCAAAGTAATAAGCGGAATTAAATAATTTAAAATCAGTGTCAATAGAAAGCNATCCAAAAATTGCAAAATAATTAATTTGTCTTTTACTAAATATATTATTATATAAGCAAATTTCACCTACTTGTTACTATCCTACTGTAACATTATTTAAAATGATTTTATTTATTTAAATAAAATGCCTTCATCCCACTTCTGACACCAGTGAAACAATTTTCTCTCAAAGTAGGTGGGATGAACCAAGTTCGTCGAGGGATGGAGTTCTTATAAAATAAAAGAGTTAAATAAAATTTCCTAATTTTATTTACAATAACTATAAACAAAATTCTCTTGACCCAACATCTAACAATAAATTTAAATCATTTGCTGTTCACAATTAATGACTTTACTCAATACAATTCACAATTACCTCAAAGTAATAAGCGGAATTAAATAATTTAAAATCAGTGTCAATAGAAAGCGTATCAAAACCTATTCAGTTATTTTACAAATTATATGTCCATATTTTACAGTTCCAATATTTACAATAAAGAACGTATGACATGTTATTTGGTCCCTCCTCAGTTTAGTCCAGGTCCCACCAGTCCGCAGTGTTCTAGAGTTCTCCGGGCGCCCTCATGCACAGTAGCCTTCCCTCTGCGGGTTTCACGCCTTCTCGTCTATTGACACCACAAACACCTCGTCCGCGTCGCCTCGCAATCTCCCGACGTCGTCTGTCCTCTACACGTCGCTCGATTACCGCACTCAACTAATAGGCTTCCACAAAAGACTCCCAGTAATCCAGCTGTGGCTTGTATTTATAGAGTCGTAGGCCATCACCCAGAAATGTCTCTAAATGCCGCTTTGCGCCATGCGCCCTAATTCCCAGAATAACCTTGCGCATCCTCTATATTTGTTGGCTTCTCCGGCAGAAGGGGGAGGGGGGACTGCGACATCAGCCAGGAGCCGAGCGGCGCAACCGGGCAGACAACCTGAGGTGATGAAGACGGTCGAGGGGGATCAGCCCTTGCACAGCGCCGGCCTGCGCTGAACGGGAACTTCGTGCGCGAGGCGAGAGTTCACGCGTGTAACAATATGAACAATCATGGCCAGATCTGTTCTAAAATTATTTTCCTTGCCTACATACCGACTTCGGGGCTACAGCATCTTGGTTTTGAGGAAATGCCCACGCCACATAGTTAAATGAAAAATTATTCAATTGAGAAATTATGAATGACAAAAATCATTATTCTTGTTTCCTGTGCAAATTTTGTTACTTGCTCGGCTATCGAAGTACGAGTTGTACAGATACTCAGTATGACTCTATGAAATAGGATACTTACAGTTCAGATTTATTATGAGGATGTTATCAACATGGAAAGTGTAATAAAAAATATAAAATATACACATTGCGAGTTCATTTTAGAATTTTTCAGTACTGTTACTTGTCAATGTCACGCCAAAAAATTGTTAGATGTTTATTAAGCTAAGTAACAATGGGAAAAATAAACAACACAATGATATACCAACATCTTATTACATACCATTAACAATTCAAACAGTCTGAAATCAGCACAACTGTCATTTAAGATTGCTCTAAGTTATCGAATTTAAGCTTTACGAAACTTGATAGTACACGCAAATAATTGGAAAACGAATGATACATTTTCTCAAATAACTTGAATCACTCAACCTATTAAAATGGTATAGTTTTTTCATCTGCAAATTGCTTAGTAGTCAGCATTTATGTGGTGGCTGAAAGTGCCTCTTCGAGGACGGGATGCAACACCTTGTAGTCTATGTTCGCCAATATTCTGAGGCGGCGTCTTCTTGCTCTTCTAAAAGTGCCAGTGGGCGTGCGTCAGTATAACGGTTAAAGCATAAAATTCTACTGCTCGGGATCGCTCTTGCCCAGAAAGTTCCTGAAAGGACGACATCGTTGTGCAATATTATACCCAGTTCGCAAACAACTGGGCGGCTCTTGTAACCACAGTGCCTTTAAAAGCAACAACGCACAGAAAACTTAGTCGCTACCATCGCTGTTCCAACACGAACTCCAAGTTATGGAACTACGTCGTTCTCTAAAAGTTTGCGTCCTGACGCAGTTGATGAAGTTAAGGCGGTCGCCTTCCCGGCGCTTGAACTGTGTTGAAGTGGAGAGGTTTGGACGGCTCCTAAAAGCGAGGTCTTGAGAGCCCATGCTGGTTTAGCGAGCTGAGCATGGAGCAGCGTCGGAATGCAATTGGGGGGACGGGAGATCCCCGAGGAAACCCCTCCTACCAGCGGTATAGTCCAGCACGATTGCCCGGTGTAAACAATCGGGAACGACTCCGGCTGGGAAACGAACCAAGTTCGCCTTGGTAGAGGCGTGTGTATGACCACTACACAACCGCGGCCCCTTGTACTATATTGCAGTATGTTTAGAAATGGTTTTTTTTGACGAAACTATCAAACGTTTCAGCACTATGTTTACGTAAGAAAAAAATATACCCTAGACGAGGAGAAAAAGGTTCTTAAAATGTATTACGCATACGATAAATATAATTTTGGAATCCTCCAACTTCGTTACAGACTACGTTTTCAGACGGCCGTATCTTTAAACCCGTTACCGGGACATGAGTGGAACTACGAAAGGAGCATTTATTGATGTTAGTAACAGAGTGTTAACGTATCAAAATGCTAGGTTAACCCCTTATGCGTTCTACAGGTACACGCAACACGACAACGAAAACACCGCTTGCCAGTTCAGAGCTCTGTGCGCAGTGGTGATGACGCAGCTTATGTGCATACCAGTTTCGTCCTTATTGCTCCCGAACTTCTCTGCCTTAAACGCGGAATACAGGTCCAGGTAGTCGGGCCCCTTAAGTACGCAGTGTTAGTAAACGACATCTTGAAAAACTAAGCATCTTAAATAAACTTTTTAGCTCAGTCCCTGGCCATAAGAACCAGAGAAATTTCAGATTATACGACTTTTCTATTCTAATCCTGTTATGGCATGCCTACAGCGATATAAAAATCTCGGGTAGACATCCGTAATCCAGGGCCTAAGGTTTTTACAGCGCCATTTTGTTTCAGTACACTACAGTGAGTGCAACATCTAAGTCTTTTAACTTTTCTCCACTTTGCATTATACTTATGTGAAAGGCGATTTCTTATTTGGATTTCCCATGAAATTTTCTATAAGACGAGATTGATTATGGTATAAGTGTCCTTAATTTTAATATGTAACCTAATGAGAAAATAAAAAATTTATACATTTTTTATATTTTTATATTAAAAAATATATTATAAGACAAATAATCATTCGTACAAGAATTAAATATTTGGTTGGGAACATATACTTAACATAAAATAATCGTGCTAAAAAAACAGAAGGAGAAAACATTGCCCCAAGACGATAAAATAATCATATGAAGAACACAGAAAAGTGAAACATTTTCTCAAGACGATAAAATAATCTTGTAAAGAACACAGAAAAAGTCAAACATTTTCACAAGACGATAAAATAATCATGTTAAAAACACAGAAAGAGTCAAACATTGTCACAAGACGTGTCGCATTTGCGAAATGATATGAAGAAGAAAATTTTCTGTGCCATTGAAAACGTTTTGTGTTAAATTTTTTTTTACAAACACAGGTACAAAGTGGCAGTTCATTCATGTAAGGGTTAGGCATAAGTGATGAATCATTATCACTCAGAGTTAATACAAAATCTGTTTCATTTAGTGGAGTACCCACGTTGAGCGCTGCAGCACACATGTATACCATGTAGAACGATCGATTTAGGCAACCTTGTAGTGAATAAATGTACATAGAAGGTTTCGAATGTTTAGTTTGCGTTACGATTTCACAACGAAGTTCATCAACTGTCTTACACTTAGACATTTGTTTGAGAACCTTGACTAAGTATTCGTCTGTTGGCTCAAAGGATTTTTCACTGGGGGGAAGAATATGTCCAAAATTTAGAAGGTATTTTTCGGGATGTACTTTGAGTGATGATGCATTTGTCCCTATTTTACTAGTTTCATCGGACCCTGTAAGAAAATATGTGGCAAGAACTACTGCCCTTATACCACTAGAATTTTGGCTAGAGCATGAATGGGAATAATGTCCGATGCTGACTTACTCACCAGAGTTCACAGATACCTTTTTCATGTAGAAATATGAAGAAATGACCGAGCAACACAAATACATCCGTGTCGTTTGAAAGCACAACCACGCGCTGGAATCCTTGATTCTGCATGGAAAATGTGAGGAATCATGCGCAAGTCGGCTTCCTCTATAAGAAGTTTAAGTGTGCTTTTTAGTGGGCTGACACTCTTTAGTGCAACTGCAGGAATGGGTATATTTTCAACAAACATACCACTTAAAAACATTCAGAACTCTTGATTAGCCGATGGTGTATACATTTAAAACTTTTGGAAAGCACATTCAATCAAAATTGTATTATCAATGGATATCCAGAACCTGTCCAATCTGCACAGGAAGCTTCGTATCGGCTGTAATGGCCGTCAATGGTAGTGGCTGGACAGAATTTCTTCTCTGTCTGTCTGAATTTTTTGTAGATTATGGCAGGTAGCTGTAAAATATATAATTAGTTCGGCTGAACATGCAAACCTTATTTACATTTTCTCTGAGCATAGTAAACAAGTCTTCAAATATATTGTTTCCTTTGGTTGGCATTTGACGGAACTGATTCAACACATCTACAACCACACATGTTTTCATTGTGTGCTCTTGTTGAAAACAAAAATATCTTATGCTTTGGTCATCGCAGACATTAGTTGTGATTTCAACGGTTTAGTAGTAGTATCCTCTTGATCTAATAAGAATGAAAAGGTAATATCATAAGTATGAATTTCTGCCAGTGTCACTTCTCTTTTCTTAGCGATGTCAACTTCTTTTGGGCCTGTAATAATTCTTTGACAGTGTTTACAGGTTTTTTGGGCGGCGACACTTATTAACTTATTTTACTTCGGAAAGTTGAGAGCCTCAGCTTTCGGATTGGGGCTGACAAAGGTTTCAAGCATGAGACATATCTCTCCTCACGAAATAATGAATATGCTTCGTCCCCTGTTGTCAGAAACTGAAGTATTTATTCTGCAATTAATGCTGTTACACATTCGTTGGTGAGAAAGTTATGAAGTCTGGCCTTACTTTGTCTTAGATAAGTGTTTTCTCTCATTTCAATGTAATGAAGATATGTTGAATATTGGTTTCCGTTTAGTTTCGGAGCCTTCAGGTTAACTCATGATGGATTCTCAACTCATAATCATCATGAGTGACACATAGAAGTTCTTGAAATGAGTTTCAAATTACAATAACTTCATGACAGACAAGTTACCATTCATCGCTTTGTCTGCCCAATGATAGCTCCTGCTGACTTCTGAGACTCCTTTTACAGACCTGACATTGTTAACTTTTTAAAACACTCTCAGTCTCCTTAGTGCCAAAAACATTGTTTTCAATTAGGACAGTTTCTTATCCACTACTATCGATGTATTTTCCAATGAATGCAAGAAGTATTTTAGTCAAATGGAAGGATCCCAAGATAAGTTCAATGTCGGCAAATTCATTAAATACCATCTGAATTTCTACTGCAATATGGCAAACATCTTCATCACATGCAACTGACAGTGGAGACAGATGGAAGTGAAGAAGTAGACTCTGTAAATTTTTAATACATGAATGCACAGTGTCGTAGGCTGTAGGTGGGAAGGGCATTATAGGAAGAAACCCTACTTGGTGCAAGGGTGCATTAGCTTTTGAGAGCACAGGGTGAATTCCAGACCATGTGAAGGATTTTAGACTGTTCACACCTCTCAATGCTTGTATAACACTTACAACTGACTCCTCCTTCTTAATTTCACCACACGAAAAGTTCAAACATATTTCAGAGACATTCAAGTTAGATGGAATTAAGACAGGTGGCGATGGTTTTTGATGCCCATTCAGCTGTTGGCATGGAAGAAGAACCACACTCCGTTTGGCTTTGCTAGTCAGAGCTACTTCTGATAGTTTGGGTTTGCTAGGCATTGTATTTGGAGCTTCCTGAAATAAAACCATGACAGTTTCATGGCTTCCTTGTATACCAGAAAGTCTCGCCTCTTTGTGATCGAAATTATCCGTTGCTCCTTCAGTGAAACAGCTTCCTGAAATATGACTTGGAATGGCTGAGATTGTGGAAAATGAATTAATATTGTATTGAGCAAGACTAATATGTGCTTCCTTAATCTCATTGTAACTGACTGACAAGCCAACCATAATGAATCATGTTATTATTTGCTTACTCTTATATTGCTCATGAATTGAATGACTAGCTATCAAGTGAAGTAGTGTTTTCTTTCTACCTTTAAAAACATTGTAGAAAAGTATCTGGAAGATGGCTTTGATTCTACATGATGAGACAGATCCTGTTTCATTTAGTAGAATATTTTCCATGTTGTCTTCATCAGTATCCTTCTCTTCGTCCGCTCTTCACAAAATATCTGGTTGACTGTTATTTACAGAAGAAAGGACAGCCAGTTTGTCAACATTTAATAATTCGGAAAAAAAAGTCAACCAAAGGTTGAAGAATCTTCGTTTTTTCCCCAAGATTTATTTTTGCTAGTTTGCATCACCAATTTCAATGTCAAGGTCAATGTCAGTTTCCAGAAGCGGTTGTTGTAACATTTGGGCAGCAATTCTTCCCTAGTCAACTGAACAAAGCTTATCTGCTACTTGATAATCTGTTTTGTTGAGGAGAAGACAAGGAGAGGTTGGTTCCCGAGTGTTTGCTTGGAGAACTATATTTGGCTTCCAAATGTTTTTATCAAGTAAATTTCCACTTCGTTGTTTGTGAACAAGTGCTCTCCGATCGCTTTATTAGCAAAATCCCGATTTTCACTCAGAGTAAGACCATAACCCTTGTCCAGAATATCCTGATGAAGTTGTTTCATACCTTCTATAGTTTGACCCTTTGATGGTATTTGTGGCACATCCACTTTCCTGGCTGCGTCTTTTAAATTTTTGTATGTGTGCTTCCAGACAGAGTTTATGGTAGTATTAATCTGCAACAAAAACATGCGATTCACTTTCAAGATCGCACTTTCTAACATACGCGTCGTCTTTGAAATACAATGCAGCAACAATAAACGATGCGGCTTGATTACTTTCGCTTATTGGATGGTTTTGTTTTGTAATGCTGTGCTTCTGCTTCACTCGCATAATACATGGCAATTTTGTACGGTCTACACTTGGAGATAATGAGTCTATTGATATATTTTCAGATCTTAGTCTTTTTATCTTACCCGGAATGGTACTGGTGACTTGAAGTGTTTCTCCGCGTGGTTCCAAGCGCAAAAGGCCTTCATTTTCACTTTGTATTCTAAGGAGTGTTTTCTTAACGGTATAAGATTTGTAACACTCGTTTTTACAATCATACACAAATTCGTTATCAGACCCTACGTCCTGAATGCGCTCTAAAACAACCACCTTTCTGGTTTCAGCTTCAGCTATAATCTTTGGCCTTCCCTCTGATGTACGAGTTATCTTTTCTCCTTATTTATGTTTTTGGCATATTAATCACTTTGATGTGTTCATCTGTGTAGTTCTTCCTGTGCCTCGACAAAGTTGCAGACCAATAAGCTCGATACTGTCTGCCATGTTTACACATCATTCGACATGAAGCACACAAAATCAACGCACATAAAAAAATCAAATGTAGTTACTTGCATTTTTATTTTGTAGGCACAAGTTTTTAAAACATACCCTGAAACCACGACTAATAACGGTAAGTAATTAAGTATACAATTTAATGTGGCAGACTTTTTATAGTGAAAACAGGCTTATTTTGTTGGAAATTTAATAGTTAACAAAAATAATAGGTCAAACTAGGCACGTCAGTAATACTTAAGTAGATAAATGCTAATTAAACTTGGAGGTGGCACACTTCATAAGGTACTAAAATAAAATGGCGCTGTAAAAATTTAGGCCCGGGATGCCAGATGTATACGAAAGATTTTCAATCCTATGGACTTGCTCTAACAGAATATGATGAGAAATTTCGTCCGCTCCGAAATTCCTACCAACATTTATGGCCGAGGATTGTATTAATTTCAAAACTATACATGCAAGTAAAGAGCGCTGAAAATAAAATGAAGTTACTGAAGCGCAATACGTGAGAAAACGACAGACTTTTAGGTACATGAGAATTCTAATAATGCACTAAAACACAGACTGTAGGGGATTTAGTGAAGTGTAATATTTAAATTATTACAACACTTTGGCGTGGGATACGCGTAAAATACTATACAACACCGATGCTTCAAGAAGTGTTTTAACTCACTTCATTGACAACCAAGCGAATCTCAAAGGCGTATTAAAATATAGGAACTTCATAGCATAGCTGTCTCAAACAGGAGTAACAGAGTGCGTTGCAAGCGAGTATTCGTGTTATGGCTACAAAACATTACGTTATAACAGAAAATCGCACGTATACCTCAAACCATAAATCTTTACCATACTGAAATTTATGTACACGAAATCTCATCAATTAAAATTGAGTGATCATATTAGTATTGCAATTACGTAGAGTTTTGTTTCAGTAATACGTAAAAACCTATTAATATCGTCATAACATAATAATTTTCTTCTCCAGAATTCAAATAGTTAACATACTTAAAACTGCAAAACAAATTATTAAGAAACGTATATGTTATTTAATCCCTTGCATGTTGGGATTATACAACACACACAACACTACAAAACAAATTGTCTTTTAATTTATATTTCGTTGCATTTTTTCAACAGAATTCGCTCTAAAACTTTATGAACACCAACTTCTGCGTTATGCTAAACAAAACATGCAATATGTTAGAAACCTACAACTTTGCGTTTTTTATAACAAATTTTATTAGTAACTTGTTTGAAATCGTTTTGTACTGCTAGTTACCCCTGCAATAATACAACCGAATCGCAAAAGTGTGCTGAAATAGCAAGAAGTCGTTCTACGTTAAATAATTAACAGGAAAACAATTTAAAACACGAAACATATGCGGTGAATGCACCAAAAGGAAAAATGTCACGAATTCTCAATTTTGCACACAAAAATGACATGTTGAACGCTTTAGAACATGAGCTGCAGAAACTATTTGCTCAGCAAGAAGTATCAGATATAATATATGAAATATATTATACATAGACCTAATTAAATTTTAAGCAATATTCCCTCGAAACAAGAATGATCACAAGCATTTATAGGAATGAATTACATTTCCCTCAATTACGAAAAGGAGAAAAAATAATTAAAACCGTTGTTAAGTGGGGAGATTTTAAAAACCCTTTATCAGTAGAGATTATCAATAAAAAGTTTAGAAATAATAAATGATTTACAAAGCATGGTGTCAGTTGGAGAGTAATAGGCATGCGTTTCCGAAATGATAATCAAGAACATTTCTGAACGCTTAGGCAAGATTGAAAATTGTAGTCGCAAAAGATGCATACTACAACACGTCTAAGATGTTTCGTAAAATTAGAGACAAAGAAGTCTTTCAGAAAGTAACAAAGTCCTGGGAAAATAAAAGTGAATAAAATCATCTAAAAGAGAATTCACAAAAAGAAGTACTGAAAGCTAGACTAACTTCGCAACGTATTTTTAGAGACCACAATTAAAAGAAATCTCGTTGCTTATAAAATTCCAGCACTTAAAATCACTACAAAAGCAAAAATTAGAAATCAATGTGACAGCTAATCTGCGTTTATACGGAACTTACGATTACACAAAACCTAACAGTTAAATTCTCTACACATATACTGCAATATGAAGTAACAATTTCCCAGAAAAATACTTATCCAAGAGCAGATCTTAGAGAGTCCTTAGAGCATGCTGGCGTTTCTTTAATTTACGAGCTAACAGCGTTCCCAACCGGTAACATCCACACGAATGTGTAAGGTGTCACTTTCTTATTGTCATTATATGCTCGGCTCACCATGAGCTTATTGCCGGTTATCCAAAGTACATGAACAAGGACAAACTAAATAAAATAAAAGACGTTGATTCTTCAAAAGTGAATCATACAATGTAGAACGTATAACTGAAAGACAAAGCGTATACATAAAAAAATGAATGTCAACTTTACAAAGTAACAAGTGAGTTTCCCCGAAATTACAAAAATTATTTCGCTGCCATACTTGGATAGTAACAATACCTGTTAAGACTCCCTTACACCATGTGACTTNAAATTACAAAAATTATTTCGCTGCCATACTTGGATAGTAACAATACCTGTTAAGACTCCCTTACACCATGTGACTTACCAAAATAGTAAAACATTTGTAAGAAAAATAAAACACGTACTTCCAAATGGAAATTAATATAAATATTTTGAATCTAATATTTTTAAGGTGATTTTGAAGACAATAACTTTAAGAAAAGNCCAAATGGAAATTAATATAAATATTTTGAATCTAATATTTTTAAGGTGATTTTGAAGACAATAACTTTAAGAAAAGACCTAACATATGATTACACAAATTCTTTACTTTTTAAGTACACTTAAATATTTGGATCATTACTTAATTAATACTGGTCACAATATCTTACGTATAAAGTTATCGATTAAAAAAAACATAATTTTCTCTACACTAAAATTTTCAAGTGAGGTGAACGTATCCTATATTCCCAACTGATTACTTCTTCGTAATGACACCATGAATCTAAAAGCTGACGGCACTAGCACATTCGGAAAGTAAACGGGAAAACATGCCACTTTTACCATTTGTGCAGTATATAGAGCCTTTTGGAGATGAAAATGAATTATTTCATTTGTTGTCATGTGTTTATGTTATTATTTCCTTGCGTTATGTTTCTTTTTGTAGTAGCTNGAAAATGAATTATTTCATTTGTTGTCATGTGTTTATGTTATTATTTCCTTGCGTTATGTTTCTTTTTGTAGTAGCTATTAAACGTATTATATTGATATTGCCGAGGGTTTTTACTATGTGTAGTTCTCAAGATACTTTGTTTTTTAAAAATTACCTGACCGTTCCTCTTGTAATTATGGCAATATTATTAATTGTCTCCCATTTTGGTTTTGTTAATTTCCAGGAATGCCGTTTGAATCAAAGAAGATAAGGGGGCAGTGGGATTAAGAAGAATAAAGCATTGTAGTCAATTGGGTCAAAATATATCCAATTTTGAATCAGAGNGAAAATGAATTATTTCATTTGTTGTCATGTGTTTATGTTATTATTTCCTTGCGTTATGTTTCTTTTTGTAGTAGCTGTTAAACGTATTATATTGATATTGCCGAGGGTTTTTACTATGTGTAGTTCTCAAGATACTTTGTTTTTAAAAAATTACCCGACCGTTCCTCTTGTAATTATGGCAATATTATTAATTGTCTCCCATTTTGGTTTTGTTAATTTCCAGGAATGCCGTTTGAATCAAAGAAGACAAGGGGGCAGTGGGATTAAGAAGAATAAAGCATTGTAGTCAATTGGGTCAAAATATATCCAATTTTGAATCAGAGNCAAGGGGGCAGTGGGATTAAGAAGAATAAAGCATTGTAGTCAATTGGGTCAAAATATATCCAATTTTGAATCAGAGAAACATATTTGGTATTCCACATAGAACTTGCGGAGGCATGCAATATCTGGTATGTAAACAAGTCAATAGTGCTTTGTCTGGCGTATACAACACTGAAATTTGTTCTTAGATTGTACTTCTCGCAGAAGTTTGGTACTGTGTTACAAAAATGTTGGAAACTGTATGTTTACATCAGGAGAATGATTATGCCGATTACAGTACAAGGGAGCTGTTCATGCTCTGTCATTCCGGTCGTCTGACAGCCATATAGTCCGCCATGTTGGATGTTGATGACCTTGACTTTTGACCTTCCGCTCACCTTAACCTGAAAAATCCGCAAACATTAAAAAAATAGAAAATTTGAAATATTAAAATATTAAAAGATTTATTAAAACATTTATTTTACAGTTTATTTAAAAAACATAAAAATAAATATAGAAATTAAATAAAAAATTTATTTAAAAATGCATTACGGTGGTCCTCCCAGCACCACATTCAGCAGACGACTGACCCTTACCAACGTTTCTTATTGGTTAATTAGTCGGCTCCCTTCTACCCCCTCATCAACACCAGCCATCACCCCCACCCCACCGCACACCTCCTAATACTACCGCCTAACCTTGGTTCATTTCGCCATTTGCCCTCCCCATCACCACTTCTCCTTCGTTCATTCCGCCATATGTACCCCACCAGACATATTGGTTTTTCCGTTTGTAATTTGTTTGCAATTTTGTCTGCCATCTTGGATTTCATGTTTACTCTTTTAACACCTAGGTAGCACTAGTGTACTAATTGCCGATTTCGACGCCAGGCGAGCCACCGATGAAGCCACCATGTTGTTTAGCCATATTTTTTTGTGCTATTGAAATATTNCGATTTCGACGCCAGGCGAGCCACCGATGAAGCCACCATGTTGTTTAGCCATATTTTTTTGTGCTATTGAAATATTGCTGGAGCTATCGTTGTCCTCCATATCCTCCATGTTCACTGCCTGTTATCGACCTGTACAGGATGCTCATGAGGTCCAGACCTGTAAATTACGTAACTCAACATATTAAATGTTGGTTTATTTATATCATTTTTATTTACTATTAAATTTTTTATATAGATGCCTGTAATTTTTATTGTCACTGCATAAAAAAATAAATAAAGCATAGTGTCATTTTTTTAAAATTAATTTTACTGGGTTATGTATAACATGAGTAAACTAATGCACCTTAGACATTTATGTTTTACTCTTTGTTTTGTGTATTACAAGGCATTTTTCCCTAGTGAGTCCTGATTTCCGTGGGTAATCGGTATAATGCCTAAAACATTGTTTGCAGACATTAAATTTGTGCCTATGCGAAGTAATCTGCGAGTTAAACCGTCGCGAAAATGTTTTATGTAATAATAATGGGAAAAATTCTTCGTTTCGTCGTTCACCATCACCAGATCAATACGTCCAGGTTTATCGTTCTTGGTCACACATGTTGGCACCTCTTCTCCCCTAGCATTCAGTGAGTACATATTTACAGACACACCAGGGTTTTTATTCTCAAATACACTTATTTACTGCAGAGCAGTCAGAAAATAGAATCAGCTAAAATCAAACATTTCTTCCACCTCACCACACCTCTTGTCCACACTCTGCAGATGAGATGAGTAAACAAATCTGGCCAACACAGACCACTTGAAACATTTGTTGACAAAGTTGTGGGGATTGATTTTGTTACGGTTTTGTATAGTCACATCAGCTACATGTTGAATTTAATTGGATGTTTATGTCGTAATTCTTTGGTGAGTTGCTGAATTATAAATTTTTTTTAAGCATGATGTTCAGCAACATGTTTATGCTTTAGCTTTGCAGATGTTGGTACTTCATCATCATCAGTAGAATATCCATATTTTATATCGTCAACAGTAGACTTGGAGTTCACGTATACGTTCTCATTATCTTGGCTTGTTGTAAATTCTTCATTTTTCACCTCGCATGATAGCAAAGTATGTTTTTAGTTCACAGCTTCTAACGAACTGTATGGCTCGTGTTCTTCATAGTAAATGTCTACAACACTCGTATTTCCTTCTTCACACACTGTTTTGGAACACGATGCAGGCACGGATAATGTTATGGGTGCTGGAACCATCGTTAGTTTACACGACGAATCAGTATGATGACCAGCCATTGCATTGTCTTGCGTCAATATGTTCAATACTTGCTGTCTTGTGCCAAGTAAAGATGTGATACCTTTACATGTACCAGTGTGTCCCCTTAGATTGTCACTTCTACCAAATGCGGTACAACACATATTACATGTTAGTATTGTGGAGGTCGGTTTCTTTTAACATTCGCTCTGTTCATATCGTCGTGCATTGCAACTTTTACTTAAGGTCTTGTCACACACAGTAACTGCGTTGTTTTACATGTAATTGTTGAACACTTGGTGAAGTTTTGCATGTAGCAGTACAGGACATTCTCGATTGCACATTCTCAACACAAATTTTTCTTCATCATATTCAAGCATATGCAAACTTAAACACATGTACTACTATGCAGTGCTGACTCCTCAGTAGTAAGAAATAGTCGGTTCTGTTGCAGGGGCGCTGGACCCAGGACACAGGACTCGCGGCGGCCGTATTGGATGACGTCATTTCCCCCTCAAAATTGTCCTTTTTTCCTCAAAAACGGTCAAAATCACCCAAATTTCCTTCAAAATTTCCCAAATTTCCCTAAAATAATATGCCTTGCAAAATTCGGCTGGCATTTGCTCAATCCGGATGAACCAGGCTGAAAATTGGCCAATCTCAGCCAGAAGAGGGATTAGCCTAACATGCTACGCACGCGAGGCTCTCGAAAGGATCTCGTCTCTGATTGGCTACGCGAGGCTCTCGAAAGGGTCTCGTCACTGACAAGCCAGTACCATCCATCGTGTCTGAAGCATGTTCTTGTTAATTTCCCCCCAATCAAGCAACCTCTCTTATCATGCTTGATCATTCCACTTCGGTTTTCTCATATTCCATCTGGCATCCTTTCACCGGACGCCCTAGAGGTTCATGCTCTTACATTCCTATCAGATGTTAAATCTTCATGCTCTTGCATTCCTACCAAACGTCCCCACTTCGTGCTCTTTCATTCCAAGCAGGGAGTTTTCTCCGAGTCTTCCCAAATTCGGATACCTTGTTCCAAGCTAGGGGTTTACTCCAAATTATTCTAAATTCGGTTATCATATAATTCCTTCCTACTAGACCGTGTACTTAATGCTGTAGCATTCCAAGCGAGTGGTATTCTCAAAGTCATCCCAGATTCGAATACCTTGTTCATGTTCTTACATTTACTTCTTCTGCAAGTCGATGCCACAACACCCCAACTGGTTGACGACCATTTTGGTCGGCGTCTATGAAGGTGGTTTCCTCTGAGTTTTCCCGAATTCGAATATCTTGTTCCATGCTCTCGCATTCCAATCTAGGGGGTTTTCTCTGAGTCTTCCTGAATTAGAATACCTTGTTCCATGCTATTACATCCTATGCATATATATAAGCATAGTTGGTCGTAATTACCAAACTGTTTAAGATACAGTTACCAAATGCATAACATAGACATTACCCCCATCAACGAACATTATCACATGGTCATTTATACCTATGCATATTTATAAGCATAGTTGGTCACAATTTCTGACCTGTTTAAGATACAGTCTTCAAATTCATAACATGGACATCACCCCCACAAACGCAAAGTACTACAGGGTCATTCATGCCCTATACATATTTATAAGCACAGTTGTCGTAATTTCCGACCTGTTAAGGATACATTCACCAAATCCAAAACATAGCCATCACCCCCTACAACGAAAATTATCACAGGGTCATTTATGCCTTATGCATACTTATAAGCATAATAACCTCTAATTTCCGAACCCTTTAAGATATAGTCACCGAATTCGTAACATAGACATCGACCTTGACAAAGAAAATGATTGCAGAGTCATTTATGCCCTATGTGAACTTATAAGCATAGTTGAATATAATTTCCCAACCATTTTAGATAGTCACCAAATCCATAACATATGCATCACCCTCATCAACGAAAATCACTGCATGGCGATTTATACTCAATACTAACTTATAAGCATAGTTGGCTATAATTTCCGAACCGTTTAAGATACAGGTACCAAATTCGTAACATTTACATCACCCTCGCCAACGAAAATGATCGCAGGGTCATTTATGCTCTATGCGTACTTATAAGCTTATTTGACCGTATTTTCCAAATCGTTTAAGATACAGTTGCCAAATTCGTAACATTCACATCACCCCCATCAACGAAAATGATCGCAGGGACATTTATGCCTTACAAGTAACTATAAGCATGATTGAATGTTAATTTCGAACCATTTCCGATAGTCACTAAATTCGTAACATAAGCATCACTCTCGGCAACGAAAAATATCGCAGGGGCATTTATGCTCTATGCGTACTTATAAGCATAGTTGGTCGTAATTTCCAAACCATTTAAGATACAGTCACCAAATTCGTCAAATATTCATCGCCTCCATCAACGAAAATGATCGTAGGGTCATTTATACCATATGAGAACTTGTAAGCATAGTTGGCCGTAATTTCCGAACCTTTTATGATACAGTCATAAAATTCATAAAACAGATATCACCTACGACAAGGAAAATTATCGCAGTGTCATTTATGCCTTATGCATACTTATAAGCTTAGTTGATCGTAATTTCCGAATCGTTGAAGATACTGCGCCAAATACTTATCATTACCACCACCACCACCAACACAACTCTTGCCACATGATAGAGCAAGTTTCTACCAACTCGATCCTCCCCTTAGCGACAGCAAGTCTCCCTTAACCATTCAATAACATCCAGACTTAATAAACAAATGTGAAAACGTATATGTAAATCAAATTCAGCATGAATAACTCACAACAAACGGCGATATGCAAAAAGCAAGATATGTGTACAAATATTAGAGATGCACGATGCGCATAGTCGTGGTAACTATAAAAAATAATGGCATGGTAATATAAACGATCATCGTCAGTCCTACACAAGGGTCGGTAGCTCGAGTCATCACTAACATGAGTAACCCTTAACAAGACATAAAATGAAAATAAAAATAAAGACATATAACTACAATGTTAACAAGTAATACATAGCCAAGGGTTACATTAAAACACGCATGTGTTAATGTAAATAAATACTTACAACCCAATGCGAGGGCCGGTGATATCGTATGAGTAAAATATATGAATCTGTCCTATGCACAAAAAAGACGCAGTTTGGTAATATCTTCAAATTCAACACGTAATGCGAAAATATGTTCATTTGACTTTAAAACACGCACATGTTAATATAAATAAACACTGACAACCTAATGCGAGGCCGGTGAATTTTATGTGTAAAATATATGAAACTGTCCTATACATTAAAAAAATCATAGTAGCATCGAGCTCGGTACGCTATGTTAAGTGAAAAATGACCATCGTGAAGTGTGTGGGAAGCTATAAGAGGTGAACACAGCTTAACACTGTTGAAAACAGATATAATAAATAATTTTTATACGTTTTGTGGCCGATAACATTACTCGACCTCGAACAATACAAGACCGTCCTTACCAGTTCACCAAAATAGCAAACGACTTCCGTACACACAGAAGTCTTGCCAGACTTCAGTGTGACATCCAGCCGAGTTATACATACACTTCCCTTTACGAGTGGAATTCAGTTATACAGTAGAAACTAGCAATTTATTTTGTTTTAAATACTATATTGACATTTGTGTATACTTATTTGAATACATCTAATTTGTATATATTACCAGAACCATAAGCACATGCGAAACATCATGTAATTTCCGAACCATTTAAGATATTCACCAAATTCAAAACATAGGCATGATCCCCGACAATGAAAAAGGTCGCAAGTGCCAAGCATGTCCTAAGCGCACTTATAAAAAAAACCTCGATGGAGCTACAGTTCATAATAGTTATATCGGTGTTGATATCATACCAAGAAGTTTAGTAAAATGCTAGATTGCACGTCGAGATGAGAAAGAACAAATCATCACAAGTAAAAACCACAAACATGAAGACAATACAATTTCGATAAGCATTATACGACTTGTAAAGACGGGTTTCCTTTACGTGTCACCAAATATACATTTAAACCATTAGTCGCACAAGAGAGATATCACTGCTACACAATGATGTAAATATATATTAAAAACAAAATTTAAAGGGAACAAGTGCGATAATGTCAACACTACTACGTATTGATGCAAACAGATATAAAAAAAATTGAGGGNAAATTTAAAGGGAACAAGTGCGATAATGTCAACACTACTACGTATTGATGCAAACAGATATAAAAAAAATTGAGGGGAAAAATACTTATAAACACTTACCAACCACCGCAATTGCATACTACATAAGCGTCGGGACTGTACGCTCTATGNAGGGAAAAATACTTATAAACACTTACCAACCACCGCAATTGCATACTACATAAGCGTCGGGACTGTACGCTCTATGTTAAACGATGCTATACAATACCAGACTGTCCTGGTCAGTATAACAGAATAGCAAACAACTTCCTTACAACTGACTGAAACGAAACTATCGCATTCAGAGTAAAACACTAGCTGTGGAACGCGTCCGACCCGACCGCCTTCTTGTGCTTAACTGACAGGGAATATGTGAGACAGTTCAGATGGTCGGTCGGCGACGCGAGCACCGAGCAAGTCTCGCCAAGTCCAACGGATGTCACAGAACACTAGCCAAGAGAGACAGAGAGAGAGAGAGAGAGAGAGAGAGAGAGAGAGTTGCGTCAGTCTCCAGGGTCACACATACATACACTTTCCCTTTATGACAGAAATTCAGTTATACAATACAAGGTGTCAGTTTATCCAGTTTTAAATACTAAATATATGAACATACTTATTTGAATACATAGTATTTATAGGGTTAGAACTGCAAGCACAAACGAAACAACATACATTCAAACCATAAGTCACACAAGAGCGATGACACTGCTACATGCTGGTTATAGGAAATAACTAACTTACCCTCACTACACTGAAGACAGTACATCATCCTTGAAAATGAGGTATCGCAGGTTCAAACCCCATAGAGAGTTAGATTATTTCACAGTTAAAAAAATATAACACGATATAAAATTAAAACAATTTCATTATTATATATATTCATATATTAGTATCGAGCTCATCATGCAAAAATTATAATGAACTATATCTCCAACAAAATATTTCTTTTCGTGTTTGACCATACTCAATGTATGTTCATCTCAAATACATGCGGCCTGTCGGACATTTATAAGTAGGTAAGAAGCAGGTCATACATACTGTGACAATCCGAGGCGGGCAACACGAACCATCATGTTGTGCAGATCGTTTGGATGTAGACAATTCTAACAGTTTTTGTAATCCACGATGTCAGGTTCTTGTTGGATTGATGGAGTTGTCTTACCGATTAAAATTGTAGCTAACCGCACCTGCTATATACTATGCAAAATAACACGTTCACACCCCACAGCGGCAAAGCCATGCATTTCCGGACATGATTTCTCTCTCGTAAATGGTTCAATTTGTTGTCTTGTACCACATACTGCCCGTTTTCAGTGTTTCTTTGAACATATTTTATACAAATTAGGATATACGTTAAACGATTACCACTTCATCAAGTTATTTTGACGCATTATAATAAGTGAGATTTAGAAAATATTGGGATCTCTCATACGTAATTAGCCGGAAACTGGTTTGACCTAGATATTGTGTGAGATGTTTTCAAACTGTGTTGATTTTATTTAAAATTGAATTAAATTTCTTANACTGGTTTGACCTAGATATTGTGTGAGATGTTTTCAAACTGTGTTGATTTTATTTAAAATTGAATTAAATTTCTTACAAAACAAAACCCACGTTACAATCCCCAGCTCTTATGTATGCTCCTAATAAAATAATAATTTTTATTAAAATTTACAAAACTTTACTAATTGATAAAATTTTATTTTAACTGTAGTAAGGTCCTTTGGGTTATACAAATGATCATGTTTTGATCTAAATGTACCTTTTACAGAAGTTTTAAGTAAAACATGTCAAACAAATCACATTTAAAAAATTTAGACTGTTTTTGTTGGCTGTATAAACTTGTACTGGCATGTGGAAGCCAGCAGTTTTGTATAGTTTCTGAAACTTGTTTGAAATAATATTTTTCTAAGAGACATATATTTTTTATTATTAAAGTTAGGGAAAAAAACTTAAGTTCTCCCCAAGTAAAAGAAATTTTTATCATATTTACAAATTTTAAAAATATTGTATGATTTTTACAATTTACGATATTCTCTAGCAAAACGAGCAAATTATAAAAATATCTAATTTTTTTTATACTGAAAAATTAAATATTCTTATAAAAATGTGTTTATTTCTGTAGAAGAGTAGGCGTATTGTGTATTTGCTTCCAGACAGAGTCTATATTAACCTAAAATATATATAAACTTCATGGTGATTGGCAGGTGAAGTAATATGAAAAACTCATTTATTTGACACAGTTTCGGTCTTGTAAATAATATAATGTTTTTTGTTATAAATTTATTATGTGTGTGTGTGTGCTATGTGTGAATAGGAAATTATTAAGACGTCGTACAGAATTTATTTACATTTTATAGAGAAAAGATTATTATATCGTAACTTCCAAAAATTATGTTGACAGTTATTAAAAAAAACNAAAATATTGTATGATTTTTACAATTTACGATATTCTCTAGCAAAACGAGCAAATTATAAAAATATCTAATTTTTTTATACTGAAAAATTTAATATTCTTATAAAAATGTGTTTATTTCTGTAGAAGAGTAGGCGTATTGTGTATTTGCTTCCAGACAGAGTCTATATTAACCTAAAATATATATAAACTTCATGGTGATTGGCAGGTGAAGTAATATGAAAAACTCATTTATTTGACACAGTTTCGGTCTTGTAAATAATATAATGTTTTTTGTTATAAATTTATTATGTGTGTGTGTGTGCTATGTGTGAATAGGAAATTATTAAGACGTCGTACAGAACTTATTTACATTTTATAGAGAAAAGATTATTATATCGTAACTTCCAAAAATTATGTTGACAGTTATTAAAAAAAACAGATATAAAATTTGTAAATAAGTAAAACAAACTTGCACAACAAACTAGCTTGTCAAATAACGATACAGCGCAACCAAGGATAAGAATCACCAAAAATACGGAAAAGTACTTAAGCGATTAGTCACGAAGCATTTAAATGAGATGACAAAGTTGGCTGCGAGATGCGCGCGCACGCAAGCGGAACCAAACCACAGTGTTAAAAGCTGTGCACTCAATGGCGTTATTAGTCGTATCAAATAATGGTTTCAACCCCCACCCCCCACCGACTGTATTTTGTCGTAACGAGCTTGGAGTGGCACGGTGCCGAATAGCTCGGGCCCGCCCCGCACATTGTCAGCTACACGCAGTGTTGCCAACTCAGAGGACATTCCACCAGAACTGGTGGATTTCAAGTCCAACCTAGTGGGTAAACTTGTTACCTGTTGCTCAGTGGATAATCTCGTAGATTATTTAAAAAACTGTATGTGTAATGCAGTGAACCATTTACTGGAAAGAAAAAAAAACATATTACTACGTTAAGTGTCCAAACCTTAAATTAAAATGTGAATATAGTGAAGTGGTAGGTAGTTCTACTACAATTTGGCTTTTCAAATCGTTGGAATTGGATCATTGCATATAATATAATATTATCGTTGTTGTTTATGTTTCTTGGTAACTTTATAACAACTATAACTACTAAAAATTGAGAGTAACGTGATTTTAAATGCGTTAAAAAAATAGGTTTGAAAAACACACGTTAAAACATTGAGTTGGATGAACAGTATGGGAACAGTCGTTATGCAAATGAAGACCACGAAAGTTTTCATGAACTAGTGAGTTCTGGTGACCTAGTGTTATTCTTTGTCTAAATGTTGGCAACTCTGGCAACAACGTCCCCACAAAGCACGTCCGGCTCTCCCATTGTTATTTGAGCGTCGGGATGTCCAGCCGACCAGCACTAAGCCCCGCGCTCCCCTTGCGCGCTTGGTTGNGCTGGCTGGACAGTTCCCACGGCCTCTCTATCGAAGGGGGCAGGAGGGTTGGGGGTTCGCATCTGACCGCAGTTCGCAATGTGGTTGCCTTACAGCTCGTTGAACGACTGGTGGACTATCGCACCCTGCATAGCAAACTCGCATTGAGCGCCAGCTTCTTAACGACATTTATGGAATCATTTCCCCGTGGTAACTATACCTGCAAGGCGTTTCTTTGTTCAAGGTAAAACAACTAACATATTAATTTATACCATAATTTTTATTTCTCATTTTAATTGAAATTGCTTTTGCAATGACTTTTTATCCATTTGATTTTGTTAATGGAACTTCACGTTTTATTAAGTAAGGTTTTGTTTTCTGTAAACTAACTTAAACATATTAGGATTAAGTCTCTGTATTAGGATACGTTGCATGGGAGAAGTAACATCAATACAATTTTAATTTAATTATATATTTTAATTTTAATACAGATTTTTGCTTAAAAATAATTTAAAAACATGTTGTTAAGTGTACGAGAAGGAAATAAAGCTTTGACTTAGCCACAATTCTTAAGGCTATTTTTATTGAAGTTGGATTTATTTACGGGTTTCATCGCACGGTAATGCCCATATTCCAAGGTCGATACTGTTAAGAGCCGCCCAAATCTCTTCACTCACTATCACCAAGGACAATGGGGCCCGTTTGGTCACAGTGGACTCCTAGAACTTCATAAAAAACTAGGTGCTCAGAACATTTTGAGTCACACCGAAGGTTGAGATCAAATCTTTGCCGTTTCGACCTTCTCTTCACATGAGCTTGATACTAAATGAGCGATTATGGCTATTTGAGACCATGGTATCGAATCGACTTATAAAACTGTTTATTATTTTTGTAAAGAATAAATATACTCCTCACAAAAAGTTTATAATATTCTGCGATAAGGCAGTGTGGGTGGTAGGTGTTATAAAGTTATTTTGTGGTCAACGGAGAGCGCACTAACGCATTGAATATACATGGGGCAAGTTGAAAACAGTAGTTTATAATCGTCTATAACCTCCAGGAACCCTTCCAGATCTCATAGCTGTCCAGATGGAATGGAAATTCTGGAAGATGACATTAACACATAACATGCCACGGCATGTTAGAAACATGTACAATGCACATGGAGGCCATAATACGCTACTAAACCGCAATGGGAATAAAGAAACCCTCTCTAGTCAGAGACACCATTACGCTCATTTTGTTGTTGTTAGTGTTCTTTTGTCTGTGATGTTGAAAAATTTTTTTGGTCAGAAACATTTTTAATTTTGCGTTTTGTATCAGTGCCGTTAGTAACGTCTAATTGCTATGCTTTCTTTTATGTATATTCCATACTTTGTTGCTTGCTTTATATATATTGCAACCTTTTTGTGAGGAGTTTATTAGCATAAATATTAGGTAATTTTCAGTGTATTATTAAAAAATATCAACTACCGAAAGGCCGGTTTAGTTAGATACTGTGGTAATGTGCCGCCATGAATTATACAATGAATATACTAAGCATATGCAAAAACACGGTGACTAAAAAAAGTGACGTACCGTTGGTAGTTTGGTAAGAGAAGACCCAGAAACGTATGTCCTAAAAAATTATGTGGCATGTAACACGAGAGAATACATTTACTTTCTAATGTCTGTAACGTCTTGAAATCAAATGTGAAGAAAATTTGAGTGCCGAATTTTAAGATATTAAAAAGTTTTCTCTGATGTACTTACTAGACACATCAGGCAAATATCAATGTGAGCTATGAAAACTTCTTTACTGTATTTTTCTTCTTATCTTTATATAATATTCATTGCATTTCTTCAACCATCGAACCTGAAATACGACTGTTCTGTCTGTTTCTTTTTTTTCCCAATAACTTGTTCTGTTGTTAACTTAGTGTAACATTTTTTCTTTTATTTTTACAATCTCCGTCCCTTGAAATATTTCTACAGTCTCTTTTCTGCTCGCCGTCCATCACTCACAATTATCAAATCAACCGTATTAAATATTAAAATGAAATACTGTTCTATTAAGTGTCAAGGCCGAACCCATTGCCGCCAGTTGATTAATGAACCTATAGACACACAAATGCAGTCACATAGCTGTATATGCATTTGTAAATGAGCATGCACAGATAAAAATGAATGCATTAAAGAACAGGAGCAACTTTGATGTCACGATTCAATTTAAGGTTTTAAAATATGACGAACACTCAGAAATTAGTAGTCACCAAGTTTGGTCCGTTTATTATTCGCCAGTCACGATTACTCCTCGTCGAAACAAAAATAAATAGCTTACACAATGCTGTGAACAATAATGTATCACACACCTGTCCCTTTTCCTCATCTATTTTCTATTTTGTCATCACTTTGAAGGTACAAATTCTAAAATTATTGTTTTTTTTTCATAAAAACAGGAGATAAAACACACAAAAATATAGGTTAAGGAAAAACATTCCTAATTTAGCAAGATCATTGAACTCACGCAACCTACAAAACGATGTTATAATTTTTAAGATATATATTTTTTTAAAGAACCGACTTTTAATGAAATTATTGCAACCTATCAAGTATCGTTTGAAAACACTATATTTAAAAATAAAGTAGATGCTCAGCTGTTTCACACAAGTAACATATGGTGGGAATGAAAATCCCTTCCTGATATTCTTTTCTGCTCTTATTATACATGTTATTCTCCATTTTGATTAACTCAAAAGGGAAACGTCATATATCTGTCTCGCTTCTCTAGGTAAAATTCTCATAAACCCTGAATAACTATATATTTTTAAGAATAACATAGCATATCTAAAACAGTTTTAAAAAATGTGAGTTTAAGAACTATTCTGCACTGACAGTATTATAGTAGTACCCAAAGTGGAAACTAAAATAAGTTTTTTCGAGCACACGCAATATACACGGCATTCAAATAGAAAAATATGTAAAAATCAGTAATGAGCAGTTAAAGCAGTCTTAAAACACTTTGTTTTTCAATTGAAATATTTGTACATTTTGGAACAAAATAGATTCACAGACTTGATAATAAACGTAATTAGTCAAACACCACGTCGTTGTTTTTGTAAGGATAGTAGACAATACCCATATATAAAAAAATTTACGATTGTGAAATATACCGTGATTTTTAGTTTAAGTTTTGTAATATACGCTCTTTCCCAATACAGATTTGTGCACTTAGGAGACACCGAAAAGGAATTAAACTTGGCAAAGAAATTGGCGGCAATGACAAAAATAACATGTTCCAACATCAATACGAATTGCTATTTATCCGGGGAATATTTTACAGCAGAATAGTAACTTGTGTGGGTAAAATCGGAGATATGATTCGGCATAGAGTCATAGCGATTTATAATGCTGTCGAGAACAAGATAATTTATAAATGTTGCAATTGGCCCCAGTGGTTTCAAACAGCATGGCTGAAGCTGCCATCTTATCTAGCGCCATACATGTTATAAAGGCGGAAAAATGTGGGGACCGGGCTGGCCAAAGAAGAGTCTCGACAGCACGTAGGTAGTCCTATAAAACCCGTGCTTTATATGGACGGGCATTATCCTATCGGAAAATTTCCTTATGGAAGCGCGTCATAAAGGGACGCACACGAAGCCGAAGAATTTCCTGAATGTAATACCTGAGACTGCAGTGTTGCCCTGATTATTAAAAAGGAAGAACCTTGAATCACAAAATACGTCCCTGCTCAGGCTTTGAAAATTGAAGGTGTAGTTCTGGTAGGGACAAAACTATATAAGCTTTTCCTTCAGCTTCACAGTTGAACAAAATTTTATGTTACAGCCCAGTTTATAAAGATATTGAAGGGACGACCAAATAGCATAACTTTTCAAAGGATAATCAAAACATGTGGTTGGCACAGTTTGTTTAAAGTTTTTAAAATCATGCATAGTTTCATTTTATTCCTTTTCGGGAAGGGTTTAACTCCCGAAAAACCTCCCATGCGGGAATCGTGCCGGATGATGCCGATGGTCGGCGGGTTTCCTGCAGGGTCTCCAGTTTCTCCCACCCTTGCATTCCAGCGCTGCTCCACACTCACCTCACTTCACCGTCGTTGGCTCTCAAAAACTCGATGTTCAGAGCCGCCCAAATCTCTTCACTCCACTCCGCACTCCTTCCCTTGCGCATGTCTTGCTTCCTACACAATGACGCTAACTTTTCCGGTGATGTGACGCTCGGCAATGAAATTGCGTTATTTTAACTGTACAATGCCTATAGATATTCTAGTAAGGTTGTATTGTGTATCCACGTGAAACCTTGTTTCTTTACTTAAATAGATACATCGCCATTGCACAGCCTTCAATGCCACCTAGTTGCGACTAAACTGCAAGTGAATTTTTTTTTTTCGTAATGTTAATGGAAATTGTTGTAAAGAACAAAGACTGGATTGGACACTATGTACCCAACAAGACTTACAACTCGTCCAACGAGCACAAGCTTTACGGTGGACTGAAACACCAATTTGTCACATTATTAAGTTGCTGCTTGAATGAGCAAAAAAGACCAAGGAGTTGTAAGTATGATACCACGGAAATAACACTAAATTAGCTGATTTGAAACTTATCAACACAAAATATGTGCTGTTGCTTTTAGATGAGAGATACTGCATCAAAGTGACAGGTGAAATCAGATTTTATATCAAATAGTTACTAAGTCTCTTTTCTTGCAACATATATCATATACGAGATTGAGATGGACACTTTATTATTAATTTTGGGATATACTGATGTATACTAACCAAACGCAGTTCAATAAATGTTAAGAAACCAACAATGGTATGAATAATTTTAGTACATGCTATTAAGAATTGTTTAATCATCGGAATGATAATTATCATAAATAATTTACGTAATATCATCGATTTGTTCTCACGTTAGTCCAGAAACGATTAATTATTATTAAAGAATACAAATTAAAAGCTCTAATTAAAAATAATTAATGTTGTGTACATATAGTACATATTTTCAAACGAAACTTACTGTTTAACCAAAATATGGTAAGTTATATAAGTTAAACTTGAATAAGATTAAATAAAATGCGCTACAATTATTACTCCTCTACAGAAAAAAAAATCAGGTGGTAATACAAGGTTCTTTACACCAATGTAATAAAAATATGTTTTTTGGCGTTGCCAGCAAACGATGAGATTCCGCATAGTTCGAAGCAAGATGAAGAGGACCCTTCTAGCCCTTGGGACCTCTTTGGCGACTCTGGAAATTCCGCTGCTATTACTTGTGAAAGCAACACCGTGACATCCCTTAAAGGAGCCGTCAAAGGCCAAAGGTCGCGACAACATGGGTGTGTGAGGAGAGTCAACCGTGCAATACGTGCGCGCACTGCCAAAGTAATAATTGCTACGCCATTCCTTGCAGCGCAATCTAATGTGTCATATTCCGTGCATCTTTCTTCCATAAAAAATACAAACCAAAGATTTTTTCCTTTTTGCATAAAAAATGCACACTACGAAAAGAGACTGTAGATAAAAAAAGTTGTGCTCGTTACACGTTAATTTTAATAATTCTGGTCATCACAAAAATCTATTATTTAATATTTGAACGGCACACCGTTGAACTTGTACAAAGGATACCATAACAGATAATTTAACATAGGCGACTGTAAATGCATGTCTTATTGATTAATTTTAAGGTATGCTTACCAAAACTTCTTTTACAAAAACAAAAGTAGAAAAATACCCGTTAAAAATAAAGACTATGTCAAATTCCTTATTTAACACAATTTTTGCAATCGCGAAAAAATTTGATAGCGTGATTTTAATAAATCATTGAAGTAACCCATGGTTTAATTTTTTAAATGTGAATCATTTCATTTTGGTAAGTGAGTTAGATTTTATTAATAGTATCTCCCAAAACACTAAAATTTCGAATTTGGCAGGCGATTGTGTAAAAAATATTTTTATGCAAGTAAACAGTACTTGTAAGGAAAGTCTACAAGTTGAACAGAGTTTCGTACAATTATAAAATAACAGATTTTTTAGTGACCAGCAAGTACCCTTAAGCTGATTGTGAGTTGAGTAGAGAGATTTGGGCGGTTCTTAACAACGAGGTCTTGAGAGCCGATGAGGGTGAAATGTGGTGAGAAGGGAGCAGTGCCGGAATGCAAAGGAGGGGGAAAGGGAGATCCCCGAGAAAACACGCCAACCAGCAGCATCTTCCGAAGTTGATTGTGGATTGTAATACGTGTTAAGTAGTATATTAAGGGCCTACACTTTCAAAGTTTTGTGTTTGTGCGTGTTTATTTTTGCGTGAATGTGAATGCGAGTAAGAGCGCGGAGAAAGACAATGCATATCTTCGACTTCCAGATCGAGAAGTGTTGAATTCGGTTGAGAGAGTTTCGTTTGGGTCTTGAGGTCTTGGGCGCCGGTGTTGGTGAAATGGGACGAAGATGTAACAGTGACGGAATTATAAGTTGGGAGAAAGTGGAGTACCCAAAGTAAACCCGTCGGTAAACGCAACGTCCGCAACGTTTCTCACATGAAAAAAAGGGAGATCCCGTAGGGGATCAAACCAAGTTCGCCGTGATGGGACGCGAGTAGTCTGACTACCGCAGAGATAGGGAAGGAAATGAGACGGTTGCTTCAATGTTTCGGCTATCATTTATCACCCTCCCACCTTACGAAATCATGAAAAAAAAAAAAAAAACACTTTTTTTTTTACTAATTCAGCTGAGAGAGTTTCTTAACTGTTTCGCATGCCATTTTCATTGTTATTATTAGTATTATACACGAGCCAGCACCCGAAGTTGGGCTTAGGAAACTCCACCAAAGGACGATCAATCCTATTGTCTGAAAAATTGCAAAGGTAAACAGATGTGGCTAACTGAAATAGTTAAAGATGAAAGTATTACATTAGATTTAAGGAATTGCTTTTTGTAACTCACAATTTCAAATTTCAGTACATTCAAAAAGCTAGATTGACATATGGCTGCTATGTTTCATACAACTTTATTGTTTCGCAATAAAGGCAGAATAAGATATGATGGACAGTTTTCCTGTGACACTGGCTTATGTTCACGTAAGTGTACCGAAGGACGGCTAAAGTTTTAGAAGCGTTGCCAGCTATAATTTTTTATAATTTAGGGGATAATCCTGTGATTCATGACTTATATCGATATAAATATTATACTGAAGTGATGGAGTGAATAGATTTGGGCGGCTCTTAACATCGAGATCTTGAAAGCCGACGATGGTGAAGGGAGGTGAGTATGGAGCAGCGCCGGAATGAAGCGGGGATACCCGAGAAAACCCACCGACCAGCGGCATCGCCAGGCACGATTCCCTCATGGAAAACATTTTTGAGCTACCCCACCGGGAATCGAACCCAATTCGCCTAGGTGGGAGGCGAGTGGTCTAACCGCTACAACACTGTGGCCTCTATTATACTGGAGTAACACAAGATAGCAACTTCTTTCTTCAAACCTAGAAATATGTTAGTAATAAAATTAGTTTTTAATTATTTGTAAAACTATCTACGGCGGCCGCTCTATGCTCACAACTCTAGCAATTCTTAAGACGCAAAAACTTGAAAACCACCCTTTCCGTGATCTGTGCTTGTATCACGCCACATGTTATGCTAACAGTGCAGCAAATATACCGATGTATGCTCTATTTGAATCACATACTTAGTAAGTGACCAAGGGTGTTGAAACGAGAAGTCTCAAAATGAACTAGTACACACAAGGAGTGCCACAAATAACTAGTAGAGATTGAACAACTATTCAGGTAAGCGGACGGTTTTGTGTAGAACTGAGTGCGCCGTGATAGAGTGATTTTTAAAGCAGAGTGTGGTATGAATCATGCGCCTTACTATCTTTTTCATCAGTTCGGAACGACATAAATATGATGATTTCTCTGTAACATGCCAGCTGTATAGAAATGTTATACTCCAGCTGGAGTACAACACATTCCTATTTCCTGTCCATATCGAAGGCAACTAGCGGAATTTTATCGCACTACCTTTCTGATTTTACTCGACAGTTTCCGCAACCTCGTTTCTTTGGAGCGTGCTTCGGATGCACACGAATAGCGTCATATACCATCCGTATATAGACCATCCGATATATCCGGGTTACTTCAATGTAGGGATTTGACTTCATAACGAGAGAACTTCCTGAAATTATTAATTTTTGGTCAAATCAGATTCTGGTATATCTTGTAAAACTTTGACATCTGAAGACATTTCTGGAAAAATGGATACTATTATGCTTAGCAAAGAAATGTTTTGAAATGTTCAAACATTCACATGAAAACGTTGTAAATAAAAGTGAGATCTGCAAGTCAGTATATATAGTAAAATATAATCTACTGTATTCTTTACTACCTTCATGCACGATCATTTTTACAGTGACATGTTGCCTTTGCAAAATGGCAAAACGTTTAACCGAACTATTAAATTGAATAGTAATTTTATGGTAACCACTGTTTTCTTTTTCCTAAAATTTGTTATGTCCTTGAATAGAATAACCAAACTTGAGGCCATAACTAATTTTCTGTAAAGTTTTCTAGGATTAATGGTAAAAATTTAGTAAGCCAATGAGTTATTTTTCCATTCCGCAAAAACCAAATTTTATTCAGACATGGTTTCGGAACACTGTGATATTTCGTGACAACGTATATTAACTCAAGTTTTCTTTTCCAATGAGGTCTTTGTGAGTATTATACAAGGTCTACAGTTGCGTTTATCTTGTATGAGAGTCTGTTTAATCTGTGTACAAAATGAATAGCATATTCATATTGGCTTCTACCGTAGAATGTCTGAGCTACAGAGTTCTAAGCTTAAAGATATGCGATAGTTTGTCATTACACAGGAATGTAACTGAAGAAACTTCGACAAAGTGTCGCCCAAGGTGTGGCTCGAAAACAAGCGATGAAAACCTACAAGCAACTCATAGACCAAAGTGATTTCTATAAGAGTTGTTCGCATTTGATGATGGAGCTGTTTCTCAATTTTAATGACATTATCAAATTAAGTGATTTAAATGGAGCACCAAGTGCCTACACAATTCGTAGCTGTTGAGAATTCTTCGAGAGTTGCAAACTGTATCTTCTTTACCAAATCACTTGATGTAAAGTAGGTTTATAAAGGAAGTTACCTCTCTCATAAATATTGAAATTTATTCACAAAAAAGTGCAACTGTTTTTCTTAAACTGTATTTTACAATTATCACTTAAAAAAAGTCCACGGTAAAAGTTTTCTTTGTGTTATTACCCTTATCTCCTTCGTTTACAAGGAGAGTATTCGTTATGTCAACCAAGAAGTTGAGTGAAATGTTGGTGGACACCACTCATTGCACTCGGGTTGATATAGTGCCGAATCACTGGAAAAGTCTCAATTGCTACCTGTGAAGAACTGTAAAATGAATTTAACATGGCAGGTAGCTCTGATATGTTAGTTTTACTGGCATAAGCAAATGCTCTAGCATACCAGGCCTGCGGTGATGTTATGCTGGAATCCAGTTACTGAGGCGCGTAATTCCAAAATAATATACTAACATTAATATAATTACCACTTCGTTTCTGTAGTTTCAACATGATTCTGAATGCTTTAACTCATATGAGTTGAAGCTTTCCTGTCTCGTTGGAAGCGCATTTCAACGCCAATTTTACTGCTCAAAAATTCCGTATCAGCTACCCCTCAGGCGCTAAGTCAGTCTACGATTGTGTGGCCTTTAATGTTGCATGCGTTTTAATGAAACCCTTCACATAGTATCTATGTCGTTTATATGAATTTCTGGGAATATGTTTTGGAGTTCCTTTTAAACGCATTTATAATTCACGTTTGTTGAGAAAACTTAGCGTAATTTCGTTTATAGATTGAAATTTTTAGTTAAAACAAAAGTTTTGTCGTTACACAAAATGGGGTTTTTATAATTATCTTTCAACTATTTTAAATGCGTTATATTTTGTAATAGAGCGCAAACTAATATTTTGTTATGTGGACGTGTCTTCACAAGGTCAAAAATGTTAACAGCATAAATATTTTAAAACCAGGACAGTAGCAAAAATCTATTCTACAAGGTCGAGAGGGGGCAGAATTAAAGCTACTTTTAATGTACGAAAACGGTTGAAAGTATCTCCTCGAGTATCACGCATATTTTGTGTCAGGTGCAACTGTTGCAAGAAATACGCCATGACAGAGTAAAATAAAGGGATGGATGCATCTATTCCATTACCACTATTATGGTCAATTTTCACTAGGATATCTCCATAAAAATTCGAACTGGACCAGCAGACATGGTTGCCAACATTTACATATTTGCCGTAAGGGACACGTCCAGCAACTCGATAAATATCTGAAATGTTCAAGGAAATTTTTTTTTAAAATAAACAATTTTAAATACTATCCGTTCTTGCTGATTCACTACCAAATATTTGACAGACAGATTCATTTGACATTACAATCAAAACTGTCATAACTTGAGCCATTCTTATTATTACGATAATATAAGGATAGATAACATGTTATAACTTAATTCTGTTCCCTAAATCCTTGTTTAGCGAAAAATTAACTCTTTTTCTTAGTAGTTCCTTGACTTGTGTTTGCCTATTGAGTCATATTTTATTTAACAATGTTCATGTATGTTAATTCACATCGCTTTCGTTTTCGTGTGAAATAGAAATTTCTCGTTTTTAAAGTCCGCATTTAACTGTCATTTAATTGCGGAAAATTTAAATTACTGACACTTTCTTTATCAACATTCCGTTCTATTTTCTAAGAATTCTAGGATACGAGATACACGACGTCCCATCCTATGAGCAAACGGGATAATTCTTTCAGTCTCAAGTTACAGGTAAAGAGAGTGAAGAGATTTGGGCGGCTCTTAACATCGAGGCCTTGAAAGACAATAAGAGTGAAGCGAGGTGCGTTAGGAGCAGCGCCGGAATGAAAGGGCGGGGGAAGCGTTCCCCCCCGAGAAAACCCGCCGACCAACGACATCGTCCGGCACGATGCCCACATGCGAAAATCCGGGAGCGACCCCACCGGGAATCGAATCTGGTTCGCCTAGGAAGGAGGCGAGTAGTCTAACCACTACCCACTGCGCCCCCTCCGAATATTTGGAACTCCCGTAGAATACGAGACAGTTCGCAACCCTACCAGCAGGACAGTGTCGCAGTGTTGAACCTCGAGCACCAAGCCAATATCAGGTCCCTTACCACCAGAGACATTCTGGTCGCTCTTTTCACTGATGCATACGTTTATTTCGTTAGCGCATTTGCACAGCATCAAATACACAACCGATCTAAAAATTAAATAATAAAAAAGAAATTAAAAATTGTTGGTTATATTTATGATAATACCAGTGACAGTCGTTAAGATAAATAACACTTAAAGAGAATACATAATGCAATAACCGTCGAGCAAACATATATTGAGTTAAGGGAATCTGACTCCCCTGATTATGCATTTAGGTAATTACAGACAATTTAAATACTAAATATTAATTAAATCTCAGTTTAAAAGTACGTATGGGGTAATTAATTAACCGGGATTCGAATCAAAATATATAACTACAATGGCAGCAATTCGGCACTACAGAACCAAATATATTGTGCGGCCAGGAAGGAAACAATGATTTGAGTAATTACCATGTAGAACATTTCTTTTAAGCCTATAATTGCATAAATTACGGAAGATGTCATATTTCCTATCTCATATATATACACAAATCATAACATTTTTACTCCAAAGTGATCATTTTACAAAATTTTATTCATCTTTATATGTTAAGGAGAAATATTTTAAGTTTATTTTGACCAACTTGCAGTAATTTGATCGACTTAAAACTCTGCACGGAACGTAGTTTCGATGACAATACGATATTATTATTTCTCTTCTCTCTCTCTCTCTCTCACTCTCTCTGTCTCTGCTTTCTCTACTTTGTAGAGCCGTTGTGCTGATTCACATCCTATAACAACTTAGCAACACATTCTAGTCGGGATAAGCAAAACTTTTAAGTATCGGCCCGTTTTTTTCATTCGGCAGGGTTGGGGTATGAGTCATAAAGAAAGCACGGTACGTTAACTTTATAATCTCAAAGACTAGAAAGAATTAAATATCCGCTTGCAGAAAATATTATTTTAATGCCAAGCTTTTTAAAAATTTACTAATAATAATTTTCTTATAGATCGAAAAGAAGGCTTTAGAAGAATTCCATCATAATTTTGAATAAATGCACAGTCCATTAATATTGTGTAATAAAAGTAATTCGAAAGCTAATTGCTGAGCTGCATGGTTTTGCCTTGAAATTTAATCTCGTTATATCTCAGTACATATTTTATATGTGGAATTAAAATCCTCTCAATTAAGTGGAAAAAAACTACCTCTGTGATTCTTTGACAAATTAGAATTAAATTCTATGCTAAGCAATACACTCTGCAAGAAAATTGAAAATTTTATCGAATATCATTAAAACAGTTCCTATCGTGGGAGAAATGAAAGTAATGAACACATTATTATGGCCACGATACTCGTTTAAGCATTTATCAATTACTCCTGTGCACTGCGATATTCATTATATTTGTTATTCGAGGCAAAAAATTCATATCATTTACCGTTCGGTACCAACGAAACAAACCGGTTATTCCTTTGCTCGGTACTTACAGAGCCTTTTCTTTGGCATAGTATAGTTGCAGAAGAAGGCACCTATCTTTAAGAACTGCATTTTGAGATGCTGAAGTTTAAATATTGTTATGGACTTCGTACTCTTTGCTACTTTCACAAACTGTATGAAATTTTTTTTTTATCAATAAATCAATAACAAATACCCATGGTTTAATTTGTAAATATATGACAGAATTAAACTAGGGCAAATATTTATGCAGATATAATATTTTCTACCTTCTTGGTACATTATAATAAAATCTTGGTTTGAATAAAACTTTTTTACAGTAATTGTCATTTTTCTCAAAGAATATGTATCTTAGTTTGTTATGTAATTTTTGGAGTATATTTTAATGAAACCGTTTATTAATGTGTCCAAGGAATTATTGGCAAAACTAATCTAATTTTTTGTCAAACCTTCTTGAATTAGGGTTCCAATACTACGTAAGTTGGTCAATGAACGTATGTGACATAAAATATTTTAATCGTGTATAGAGAGTTATTTTGTTACGGAATTTATTTTTGTGGCTTTAGGTAACCTCATACACCAAATTAACCACGATTGCAAGAAGACGGCTATCTCCACTTATTGAAATATCTTCGCCTATACTTGTGTAGTATGTGGAAAATATGGCGGACTTTGCCATTGACCGGCGGGTTTTCTCGGGGTATTCCCATTTACTTCCTGCCTTGCACTCCACCTCTGTTCCATCTTCACTTGCTTTCACCGTCACTGGCGCTCAAGACCTCTCTAATAATCTTTCTTTGTGGAGAGGGTGAGATAGTTGCGTAGCTTAATAAAGTGAATTGTTTGCTGTGAACTTTTTATTTTGCATAAAACCTTTTATCAGAAGCGAAATTAATATGTGTCCCTCCTTTAATAAAATTTTTATTCGAAAAAGCTTTCAATGTATGCTACCGATTCACTACAAAATCATTGAAATCACCCATAGTTGTTGAGTTATCACTTATTTATTAGTTACTTTTCATTCCACAAAAATAAAAGTTGTACTTTATAGTACTGTAACCCGGTTGTTCGAGGTGTGTTCAAAAAATAAGGTGACTTGTTATTTTGTGACTTTGTCTCGATAAATATTTATGTATTCATCAATATCTATTTTGTCCCCTTCAAAGTAATCCCCCTCAGATATAATACACGTGTGCCAGCGATTTTTGCCAATCCTCGAAGCACTTATGATGTGCGCATTTTGGTATGGCATTGAAGTCTCCCAGGTCTTTATCTCCTCAATCGTGGCAAACCTCCGTCCTTTCATAGTTCTCTTCAGTTTTGGGAACAGGAACAAGTCGCAGGGGGCCACGTCGGGTGAATACCGTGGCTGAGGCATGATTACGGTGTTGTTAATACAGGTGCTTTGATCCATTGTTTACGATAGCAAAAAATCGCCAAGCACACCAAAACACGTCTAACCTCTATATCTGTCACAAACAAACTAACAATGCAAAATGGCTGATGATTTCAAAATATGTTTGGGACATGTGTACCAACATAACAATAAAAACAATCGATAATCGAGTGTACGTAGCCCTCGAAATCTGTGAAGTAACCTTATTTTTTGAACACACCTCGTATGTTAATTGTTTCGACTGCAATTTACAGTTTCTATTAGTTTTAATTTTAAGACAAAGGACTTGTAAATTCTGCGTAAGTACCTACGTAACAGTTTTATTAACATCACTATTTCTATAACGGCAATAAGTTTACCGCATAAAGAACTAACACATTATCATTTCTAAGTTTTTATATGCGCAAAATAAAGGCTATTGAAGTTACTATCAGCAAACTAGTCAGAAAAATTAAAGTAATCATAGAATTTAAAATATTTTCAACAAATTCGGCTTATTTGGTTAATATGCTCCGTAATATCCGATAATAAATATGCATGTTGTCTCACTTTCATGAAAAATAGATATCAACTGCGCTCTTGCTGATGAGTTTGTCACTCGAGTATCTTGCAATGTTGGGTTCCTAAAAGGGTATTCCCAGCATCGGAATACCGTGTAGCTAGCCTATAAACGGAATGATATTTTACACTTGCTGCTAACGGCCAGGATCATGAGAGGAGTGGAGAGATTTGGGCGGCTCTTTACAGCGAGGACTTGATAACCAATAGCGGTGAAACGAGTTGGAAACTGAGCATTGCTGAAATGTAAGGGCAGGGAAACAAGATATCTCTGAGAAAACCCACCAACCAGTGGCATAGTCCGGCAATATTCCCACGAGTGAAAATTCTGGAGTAACCCCACCGGGAGTCGAACTGATGTTAAGAGCCGCCCAAATTTCTCCAATCCACTAACTACTGTACAAAATCATATTTTTTTTTGGGGAGTGGGGAGGGGTCAGGTATTGCGACTTGTCTCTCTCCAAAGTATTGCAAACCAGGGTAAAACACTGCCATCTCTTGTTAGGACAACACGAGTAAAATATTTCGACACACATCTGTAACACTGTAAAAACGCTAGCGAAGGCTGCAAGAGATGCGCACGGACCAACGGGTTATGTAACAAGTATTCACTCCTCACAGAAAACGTAAACATAGTCAAACTTTCAGTATTTAAAAAACGTTTTCTCTTTAAATGTGGGCCGTAAAGTGTGTTAATTAGTTGGACCGGGAAAATTCGTGGATTCATCTTATGGAGTGCTCAACATTAAGTACACACACATCCTTTGAGTGGAGCAGAATTTCATATCTTTTAGATCCTCTTGACTTCTCGAGACCAAATAAAATCGCTCAAAGTCATCAACATAGAACTCTAGTCAAACAAACTTAAGAGAAAAGTTTGGCAGCTAAAGTACCAGTACATACGTATTTAAAGTAATTTAACCTACATACCACAGAACTTTGAAATAATTACTGTTTTTACTATGATAATTTATAAAGGAATTTTATGAATGCGCTATGAAACGCTGAACTATAGTTTAATAAATGTATGCTACAAAGGTTAAACAAAACTTATTTCTCGCAAATAAATTTCAAACTGTGAATTTAATATACAGGCTGTATATAAAAGAATACCCAAAATGTGAAGGTCTATAATGTCAAAACCAAACTACCTACAGCCTTGGTTGACCAATCAAATGAACCGTGGAACTGTGAAGTTTGTTTACCATATCTTCATACATGTGCAATGTGACCACCACAAGCGGCCCAAACGACATCTACGGGATAATCAAACTCGTTCCATACTCTTGTCAGCATGTCTGGTGTTACGGTTTGGATGGCGTCCGTAATTCTCGTTTTGAAGTCGTCAATGTTAACCGGCAATGGTGTACAAAACACTTGATCCTTTATGTACCTCCATAGGAAAAAATCGCACGGGGTAAGATCCGGGCTTCTTGGGGGCCAGTGATGAAGAGCCTGGTCACCAGCTACTCCTCGACCAATCCAGCGTTGCGGCAACGTCTCCTTCAGGTATCCGCGAACAGCTAGGTGCCAATGGGGTGGCGCACCATCCTGCTGGAAAATGATGACCCCGCCGCCTCTTCTAACTGAGGAAACAACCAGTCTGTAAGTATATTCAAATAAGGGATTCCAGTAACAGTGGGCTCGTGAAAAAAGAAAAGGCCGAATACAGTGTCTTTGGATACATCGCAAAACACGTTCACTTTGGGAGAAGCGCGCTCGTGTTCGGTGGTTTCACGTGGAGGCTCCTGACCCCATATCCGCACGTTGTGCCGGTTTACCATCCCATTTGTATGGAACGTCGCTTCACTGCAAAAACCAGCCCAGACATGAAGGCATCGTCTACCTTGATCTGGGAAAGAACGAACGCGCAGAAAACACGTCTCAGTTCTTTATCCCTTTCGGTAAGAGCCTGCTCAAGCTGTAACCTATATTGTTTGAACAGCAATCGCTTTCGTAGCACTGTCCATACCGTCGATTGAGGGATTTGTATTTCCCTGCTAGCTTGTCGAGTTGCTTTTCTTGGACAGCGAACGAACGCTTGTCGAATCCGTTGAACATTCTCTTCGGACATATGCGGCTGCCTGGAACTTTTGCCTTTGCAAAGGCACCCTGTGTCACGGAACTGACGAAACCAATGCATGATACTCCACCTATAGGGAGGACGACGTCAGTATTTGTGACTGAATTCACGTTGAACAGTCGTAACCGATTAAAATTTAGCAAACTGAATAACACAAAACGCCTTCTGCTGTTCCGTCACCATCGTGATGCGGACTAACACACAACACACGCTCATAGTGCGCTGACAGACGCTCCCAGTGTCATCTCTCGGCACACAAAGGAAACATCAGACCGTCCCCTTCATTTTGACGTGTCGAATAAGAACTCGCTTCCCCCTCAGAGTGTGGAACGAGTTTGATAATCGCGTAGATGTCGTTCGGGCTGCTCATGGTTGTCACTTTGAACATTTATGAATGTATGATAAACAAACATCACGGTCCCACGGTTTATTTGATTGGTTAATCAAGGTTGTAGGTGGTTTAATTTTGATATTATATTCCTTCAAGTTTAGGGTATTTTTTATACTCAACCTGTATAGTCACTACAAAAACATGGACGAAAATAATTTTCTATATTATTTTTCAGTTGTAAATTACATGTAGAATGTTCGCCGTACCAAATGTTTTTCGAGGAAAAGTAGCATAAAACCGTTATTAAATAGCTCATTGAAACAAAAGGTTTTAAATGCAGGCCATCCAGGTTTCATGTATAAGAAGATTGCTCGCAATCGAACAGAACAATTAATTTTTGTTTTTAATGCTTCCGTTGCCGTTCTTTTCTTCCGTGCTGTATCCTTTGAGTGTTGAGTACATGTTTTTCGGCAGCTTTCACCAAATTTCATTTCATTTCAGATCAAACATCACGAAACATAATTTTAACTATTCCAAGAAATTATAGACAGTGGTTTGGACAAATGTCGCAAATATAATTAATAATTTAAGCATTTCTACTATAGGTATACTTGATCTAAAGTAAGCACATTTTTTAAAAATGTACTGAATTTCGTTGCATGTATAATAAAACCTGATTATATAAATCAATTATACATAGAATAAAAAAATTTGTACTAACTTCCACACTGCCGCCGCACAACAAACCATTTTTTTTCCATGTATTTCCTTACTATGTAAAAGAGCGCTTCAATGCAAAAGTAATAAAATTAGTGGCCATAAGTGTACACGAATATCTTAATGTGTGTTATCTGATTTGTGTAAGAGTTAAATGGAAAATTCTAGTGTTGAATAACTAACACATAATAAAGAATAATCAAAATTAATCTCTTTCATAACAAATTGTTGTTTGAATGCTTAACATATTACACCCTCATAAGGACATAAAATTTTACTTCTGTAATATATAATCAAATATAATTTTGTGAATTAAAGTATTTTATAAAATTTATAGTTTCAAGTAACTACACAGTCATTAGAATACATATAATCTTTTGGGGACAATGTATTTTAAATGGGGAAAAACTGGCACCTTTCACCGGCGGCGTCACCGACCGCCCGTCATAATGAGACGTCACCCAAACAACATATTGAATCTGGGTGACCACGAACTTGGCCCGTGACCGTGAATAAACTTGAAACCAAAAATTATAAAAATATCCTATAAATTACCAAAACTATAAAAAATTAGAAAAAATTCAAAAATAAAAAAAATGAATAAAAAAATATATTTATAAAATTTATTTAAAAAAACGTACATTTGTGGTGGTCCCTCCACCACCTAGCTCACCAATTTTTTTTATTGGTGATTAAATACATCAATTACATGGGTTTCCTATTAGTTTGCAGGCCTCCACCCCCTCCGCACAACTATGCCTCTCTTACCTCGTCTCCGGATGTGATTGTATCCTATGCTGATCATGTCGTTCCGCCTGCCCTCAAACTTACCACGTACATGATTGAACAATGCAAACGGCTCCACGACTTGGGTTGGGCTGCGCATCAAACACTTGTTACTCTGGAGAAAAAAATTATACATTTTTTGATATTTTTGCTCATATCAAAAAATGTTTATTTTTACACCAGAGCAACAAGTATATGGTAGACAATTGTTTTAGAAGCCAGTTTATATTTTTGAAGACATAAATTTTAGCCAAAAAAATTATTTTACTGCAGCTACCATATAAAAAAAAGCAAGATAAAATTTCAACACAGAAAACCTTATAGTTCAAAGCAGAAAAAATAACACAAATGTACATTACATATATACAAAAATGGAAACATATTGAAAAACCGCAAACGTAGAAATGCAGAAATAGCACAATAATACATTGAAAATAGATACAAAAGTACATAAAAGTGGAGAACACATATATAAAAATTAAGAAAAAACACACCAAAAAGCAGAGAACATATATTTACAAGAAATCTCACACAATCAAATACAGAAGACATCACCATTCAAGAATTGACAAATAATAATACACGACAAAATGAGGAGGACACGTAGATATTAGATTGGATAGCCGAAAAAAAACTGGTATACGTGTGCGTATGCAAATAACAAAGGTATGGAAACAATCAGAGTAACGCGATGAGGTCGGCAGCGCCTATATAAGACAACAAGTATCTGGCAAAGTTGCTAGATCGGTTACTGCTGCTACAATGGCAGGTTATCAAGATTTAAGTGAGTTTGAACGTGGTGTCATAGTCGGGGCACGAGAGATGGGACATAGCATCTCCGAGGTAGCGATAAAATTTGGATTTTCGCGTACGACCATTTCACGAGTGTACCGAGAATATCGGGAATCCGGTAAAACATCAAATCTTCGACATAGCTGCGGCCGGAAAAATATCGTGAACGAACGGGACAAACGACGACTGGCGAGAATCGTTAAACGTGACAGACGTTAGAACCTTTCTCAAATTGGCGCAGATTTCAATGCTTGGGCATTAACCAGTGCCAGCGTGCGAATTATTAAACGGACCATCATCGATATGGGCTTTCGGAACCGAAGGCCCACTCGTGTATCGTTCTTGACTGCACAAAACAAAGCCTTACGCCTCACCTAGGCCCGCCAACACCGCCATTGAACTGTTGATGACTGGAAACACGTTGCCTGGTATGATGAGTCTCGTTTCCAATGGTATCGGGTGGATGGACGTGTATGGGTATGGAGACGTCTTTATGAATCCATGAGCCCTACATGCCAACAGGGGACAGTTAAGCTGATTGAGTCTCTGTCATGGTATGGGGCGTGTGCAGTTGACGTGAAATGGGACCCCCGATACATCCAGATGTGACTCTGGCAGGTGACAGATATGTAAGCATCCTGTCCGATCACCTGCACCAATTCATGTCCATTGCGCATTCTGATGGACATGGACAATTCCAGCAGGACAATGCGACACATCACACATCGGGAGTTGCTACCGAGTGGCTCCAGGAACACTTTTCTGACTTTAGACACTTCCATTGGCCACCCAAATCACCATACATGAACATTATTGAGCATATCTGGGATGCCTTGCAACGTCCTGTTCAGAAGAGAGAAGAAATCTCCACCGCTTTGCACTCCTGTGGATTTGTGGACTGCCCTGCAGGGATTCATGGTGTAAATTGCTTCCTGCATACCTTCAGACATTAGTCGAGTCAATGCCTCGTCGTCTTGCGGCACCTCTGCTAGCTTGGAGGGGGGGGGGATACACGATATTAGGCATGTGTACCAGTTTTTTTTTACTCTTCTGTGTATTATAGCCATAGATAAGCGTCCGTATACCATCAAACCCCAGCTGTCTCTTGTCATCTATCCATCGTAATACCATCTTGTTGATGCACTTCGATTACAGGATATGCTGGTGTGAGCGAATTGTGGACCTTCACCCTCAAGCTCATACGATTCTTAAAACACCTATGAGGTCTTAATATAAAAATTTATTTTTCACCATGCATTTCTGAATTCCCTTGGCACGTTTTGTGACATTTCACCCCATTTGTATGTATTCAGTTTCGCCCATAGCCCCACGAATTCAGTCATGATCAACTCATCGCACTCGTCCTTGAACTTGCCTACTATCTTCTTGTTAGTCAAAAGGCCTTTGTGGTTCGTGGAATAGCCGCTGGCATGTTAAACACTGCAAAGAACTGTGCGTCCGAAACTATGTCCTCGTTGAAGACCTATGTTCTAATCTCGAACAGGGACGAGTCCGTGTCTGTATACGGGGGCTCGATGTCTTTTCCGTATCGGGCCTTCATCACGTCATAATGCAACCTGCACATCAGTGTTTTGGACATGTCGAGCACCGCGAACACTGCGTATACGGGCTTGTCGAAATGTATGTCTTCGTACTACAGTCGAATCAGGGAAAGATTTTCTCCGTAAAGGATCCTGTCCAGAAATGTCGGTTTTGCCACCAATTACTTTAGTCGTTTCCCATTACACACCAATTGCATATGTTGCTATTTTTTTTGTTCTCCATTAGTTTGCCGAATGTTGTGTTGTTCGGTAATTTAAAATATTTTTCTCGAAATCTTTGGTGACAGCCTGTCGCTTTGCATTATTTAAATCTATGTAAGGCTTTAGCAACGCAGTCTGTTCGAATTGTAGCACTCGGTGAATCTTCGTAAGCTTCAATCCATCTTTCATAGCCTGCTCGAGGTTACGATAATGGGTGATATAGAGGCTCTTGTCTTCCAGTGTTGTCATCAGGTTTGGTTGTTTAGAGCCCTGTGGGCACTGGTTGACGGGAATAAATGGTAAATCACGGTGTTCCTCGTGCAGGGCCGCAGGATACTTGACATCCACCTTCAAGATATAACCAGTCACCCCATTATCTGGTACGGACATCGATGTTCACGTAAGCTCACTTGAAGTTGCCTATTGGCAACGACAGCGAAATGGCCCAGACATACAGTTTATTAGCATCGAGGTACTGTAAGAAGATGGAGTACTGTAAGAAGATGGAAGGCTTGCTGGTTCCGTAGGTTTTTGGCGCATAGATGTTGTTCACCACACCGCATGTCACTTCACGCACTAGGCCACGCCAACACGGATCCCTTCCTCGACGAACATGTGTATGTCCTAGTTTGTTAGAAGCCCCAGCTCGACCTACATCATTCGCAACTTGGCGTCGAACGCAAATTCCGACGCGCTGACTTAATTTGCACAGTCCAATCCGTAAGTCGAAATGCACAAATTACTGAGATTTTCGAAGACGTCCGCCAAGAGAAGAACGTCCGTTTTCAGGTAGAGCTCAGAAAATTCCTTAAGACTGCTACAGTCAAACTCTTGCCAGAAGGGTGGGGGTATTCTTCGTCACTGATCCCAGAGCCTGTAAGCCTGTTGTAAAAAGCATCTTTCGGAGGCAGCTGCTGCTCGTCCAACTTCTGCCAGCTCTTGACGAAATAATATACGAAAACACTATTTCGTGTGACAGGAGACAGTTGGCTTCCCCTGAAGAACTTGGTTGTGTTGTTAAATTGATTTCGAGGAAGGTACTCTGCCATAACTGCGATCCATGAACCGGAACGCATCTACGAACTGTATAAAAATTCAGTCCCCCAAATGCTTTGAAAATGTTATAGNACTGCTTTGAAAATGTTATAATTTTTTCGCTTGTGTGTGGAATGATGAAAATATATTTTCCGTCATACCCAAGCTGCCTGACAATAAAATTCTCATAGGATTGTGGAAAAAGATAAGTTTCTTCGGGCGACGATGCAGCAAATTGCAGCTGGTGCAAGCGGGCCCGATGTATCGTCCAGTGAAGTGGGCGTGGTCCCAGAACTTATAGTTGTCATGCGTGAATGGAACAGCACAGTAGCAGCAGCTCGTTGCTCTGGCATAACTGGTCTTTTCTGTGGGGTGAGTGGCTCCATCGTCTTCGATGTGGCGTTAAACATCTTTTACTTTGTTGCCGATATCTACAATAGCTTTCATGAACATTTTCTCCGCATCTTATCCCATGTATATAATGGTGTCCCGGCTCAGTGTGTATGTCAGTGTCACTGAGATGACAGCGTTGACCACACGGGTGTAAATGCAGAAGCTCGTGCTTCTGCTAGGCATACCTGTATGAGCGACTGGATTCCGGTTTGCAGGTGTGGATAGGATTTAAATTGACTGAAAATTTTCGTAAAAAACGGTGAGTATTTTATTAATGTGGTGAGCGTTTTTAAATTTCAAAACGGGCGGCTGTCCGTCTTTACGTGGCTGAGGCATTTCAGCACGCAGTGGGGCATTTTCCTTATAATATTGTTTGTGTTGTTCCAAGCACTGCTGTCCTGTCAGTCCCGTAATTCATGGCAAATCATGATAACAGGTGAAGCACCGCTTGTATATTTGGATCTTCCTTCGCTCGATAGTCAGCTGAGATATTATCAAACGCTCTAAATTCTTAATGAAAGTATATTAGGCGTTTCCATTTTCGGGGAGAAGGACGAGATCGATGTGCTGGTCTTTTTCTTCATGGGCCACACACACGTGGTAGATGTTCTTGTTTATGTCTACGCCATATATATTAATGGAAACTCCAGAGTTATTTTTCTCAAAAGATGTTTATATGGTGGGGCAGGGTCGGGAATTCTAGGGCCGCAAAAGTCAAATTTCGATTCGAGGGATTTGTAGCGGTGGTCGACTCGCTCAGGATGATCGCTTTCTACAAAACTGGCCAGGAAGACCCATTTGAAACACATGTGGTCGTTAATGTTTTTCGCGTTGATTATGTCCTCTTTATGCTTGAGATATTCTGGCAGCTCAATATAGCATGATATGCGAAGGGCGTCCAGCTTGTTGACACGCAGCTGCATGTGGTTGACTGATTGTAACGTCCACCCAGAGCCCCTCGAAACATACGTTCCCTCCTCTTCGCATATGATTTCCAGGCTATTTCATACAGTTTTCTCGATATCGCTAGCCTCAAATAGTGCCACATTTTTTGTTTTGAAGGGTCTCTTATCAGTCTCTTAATCGGATGGTTCTGGTTTCACATAATCACATTCCAACCAAACGTTGAATTTCAAGGGCCTGTGATCCTCGATTTCTTCGGTGAGATGTCTAACGATTTTTTTCTCAATTGATACCAAAAAAGTACAAATGTATTTTACTAACTCGCTCTCGTTGTGCGTGATAACTTTTTTCAAACTACATCGGAAAGCTGATTTGGCCTCGACGAACCCATTGGCATTAACCATTCCAGATACTGCGATTCTTGGTCGCGAAGGTTGGGCAGGGGTCTGAACAAAACCTACGGGCTGTTGTTAAGCTACGTCGAGTCGTGGACGTTTGGCAGGAGGTGGAGCTGGTCCACTGCATTTTGTCATGTGCTGCTTCAGTGTGCCTGTTCTCGTAAAATTATTGCTACATTCTCTGCAAGTTTGTGACCGCCTGTCTGTATTAAAATGGCAGCTCACTTCGTGTAGTCGTGCTGTGCCCATGTCCGTGAAAGTGACATTACAAAACCTGCAGTTAAGTGTTACTGTTACTGCCTGTCTGATCTCGCCTGTACAGCTGCGAAGGTGTTTGTGAATATCGTCCTTGCGGTTGATGGTGGTACCAAACCGCTCGTAGATCTGAGGTGCACTTCTGTACGGGTTATGCACACACGACCTTTCATGTCGGCGCCCATTCTTGCGGACAGCGAATGATGCCCCACAAATCCGCAGACAAGTCCGGAGGCCCTATCGATAGGTGAATAAGGCATACGACTGTCGGCCATCAGGTCAGATCGATACACCTGCAAGTATGCTGTATGCTTTATAATTTTTTTTTCTGTAATATAAAGGTCAGTATATTTTTTTAATTGTTGCGTGAATAACAGTTTAACCTAGGCTTATGACAGAGCATATAGAACGTGTTTATGTTAAAGTGATTGTAGTATAATTGTGGTTTTTTTCAAGCGTATTATAAAATTATGAGAGGAAACCGATGTAACCACAAAATCATAGTACACCAGCTGTATTTGGCCAGGGTGACCAGCGCGCTAAGAGCACAGTTTTGCACCGACGTTACAGCAATAACACACGTTGGTTAGAAGCGTGGGTGTGAAAGTGGGTAGTGGAAGAAACAGGCTGCGAATATAGCGGTTGGTATGACGCAAGGAAGACTTGCCAACTGTCGCTTCGCTACGTCACTGCAGCTCTCTCTCTCTCTCTCTCTCTCTCTCACACTCTCTTTGTTGTGTCAGGTTTACGTGTCTTTAGGGGCGACTCGGCCATCCGCGAACTCGTTACATTAGGAAAAGTTTGCTCAAATTTATTCATTCTGACTGTAAACATACTCGTTCCTATTATGGTAAATGAAAAATCTGTTTGGGTTACGTGAGAACAGAGTTTTCTCGGTGTGTTCCCATTTATTGTAGATTCTTTCATTTTCCTTTGTTATACATTGAAAGACTGAAGGGTTTGCACTGCGCTTCCAGCATCTGACTCTAGAAAACATTTTACAGTTACCACCTCTGCGGATATGATGAGAATAGACTGGATGAGCAAATATAGGGAACGAACCTGCCAAGGCACTAGCCACTACACGGCTTGGAATTTCATACGAAGTTAATTACATTTGTAAGGGATTACTGCTTAACTGTGGGTTAACGCATGCTGGAGGGCCGAGCGTAAAGTTTTTAATCCTCCTGTGTTTATAATCAACAAGTAACTTATTAACAATACTTACGGGAAAATGTAGAAGGGCGAAGCAGACGATGAAACACCACGAGAAGAGTATGGGCAGAATCACAGCGGAACGTGACTAGGACGACTCGACGCTGTGGAGAATAACTTTCATTATTCAAATATATTTTATCAATAAATATGCACTGTAACCAAAAATGTAATATTTATTACGAGTGATGTTATGGAGGAACGGTAATGTATACAAGAATTGTATATTAGGAGGGAAATTGTTCTTTTAGTGAAAATCAGCAGGGTGTACCCACCAGGAATCAATCCAGTTAGGGAGGATGAAGCAGTGGTTTTATCCGGCCCTCTGTTATGATGGAAGGCGAGCACCGCGATCTATGTGAGTTAACTTTATGGTAAATCATTTCCGCCGAGAATTTATTACATGTTTTGTAGCTGGAAGAAAGGGGTTTTCACAGCTGAGTGAGCGTGCCGAGATAACCTGTCACATGCTGGGAATCAGGAAGATTTACAGTAGAAATCTTGGGCACCAACGTTCCTACCGAACTATGAATTTTTACAATATAAACTTCAAGGAGTTTTTAAAATAAATCTTAAATATTTCAATTAATTTATATTGAAATTTAAAATAACTTCATATTGAATTTTAAAACAAATAACTTGGCTTGTGGTTTAAGTTCAAAAATATTACCAGTACAACATTCTGTATAGCTCACCAAAGCAAAGAAATGAGAGGAACGGGCTGGTGGGTCTCAACTGCAATCACAGCTGAACGTGCGAGAGACAGCTCTATGCTTAATGGCTAGGAGAAATCCTACAAACATACACACATATTCTTATGGACAAGCGTTAAAAAATAATACAAAATTTACATATGAAATTGTGGGCAAGTCCTAACAATGGATTTTTTTTCTCCTGTGAACAAAAAAAAATGAGTGAATTGTATCTCCTCGTCTCACCGTTATCGATTCGCCAATTACCATTAAATTTTTCTATATATTACCACAAAAAAAAAAAAACTAAAATTCCCATCATGTCAAAAAAATTTGAAACCATAGAGCTATTTTTTTTACCAACATGATTCTAAGTATTGAACGAAAAATGTAGGATGCAAATATCAAGGCCTTCTCGTGTAACCCATATACGTCTGCTCAGCTGGGCACCGGCAGCCTTAGCACTCGTACTTGCGACGTGTGCACGATATGGTATCACGTACGTCACGTACGGCAACAACTGACTGGCCACTCGCTTCTTACTAGGGAAGTCGCAGGAATACTAAATGGGAAATAGATCTAATAACAAAGGGTGTAGTGTTTTTTCGTTCACGTAAAATTTATCGGTGAAGCGCGTTTATACCTCACACGCGGTTTTTGCTATGCTCGTTAAAAGTGTATGGTGGTTTTCTTAAAAAATTAGCAACAGAAGCGAAATTGTATTTACTTATTAATAGACTGAAGAATTTAAACTGGAAGCAAGGTGGCCGTAGTGAAGTGGCGCTCGGAATCGCACGAAGCAAATTCGCAAGACAGAATGGAAGGAAGCAGGTACGTTTCTAGCTTATATCAGATTTTGGGAACTATTTCCCTTCTCTTGTACTTAATATACGTCAATTTAAAGGAAAACTTGCAGTATTTACATAATTTTCCAACAAAATAATTTTAAAACAGTTATGTGATTACGAGAAATAAATAATTTTGACATTTATATTTTAGCATTTTTTTTTAAGTCAAGAAATGTGCTTGGTGTAGACGAAATACCCAATGAATTATATTGGTGGTGTGGAAGGGGTCGAACTATAGGGACTAAATGGAGTTGGCTGACTTGATTTTAGTGTTAAATGATGGTTCTTTACACGCTGGTAGCCGAGGAAGGGAGTCGAAAATTAGTGAGCAATAAAATTATATTTGGCAAATTATAAGTGGGCGTGGTGTGGAATCGACTAGTTGGTCGAACTATTGTGAGTAAATTGAGTGTAGGAAACTAGCTGGGTTGATAGGAATGGTTTGTNGGGGGGGAGGGGTTGCAGGCATTGGTGGATGGTGATGGGGATGATCTATGTCTAGTTAATTGTGAGGAGGTGCGATCTTTGGCGATTTAATAATTTGTTGGCTGAGGGTAGGGTGGGGATGGTTGATTTTGAAGGGTCGAAATATAATGAGTAAATTGAGAGGGGTGGAGCGACGATAAGTGTGACAGAGGTGTGTGTGGAGGTGGTGTGTAAGGGTATGTGTGTTATGTAAAGACAATAAACTACTATCTGGGGGAGGCAGAAGTCGGCAAATTGACCGGTTAAATATACAGTGATTAAATGACTCAGACATTTTAAAGGAACCGATGAATCATTGGCCTGCCGATCCTGATATTAAGGAGTGACTGTGCTCTTCCATCTTTATAATATTCGAACCCTTGAGATCACACACATACAACTTGTTTTGTTTTTTTTGCATTTGTTATTTATTTTTCTCCTTCATTTTTCCAATTAGTGGAGTCAGGTGCAACTATATCCAACATGGTCGGGGTCGGTATAGTAATTTATTCATATGATTTTCTTTTCTTTCCATCTCTATGATTTTTCGTAATTTTTAGAGTTTTAGGTTACTGAGTTTAAGGCGAGGGTCACCTACAGCCAACGTTGCAATGCTGAAGTCAGAAGTGTAATTTGTAAGAATTTTTTCGATTGTTCACGGTTTTTTTTTTAGAATATGTGAGTTGAAAGTCATTTGGTTCAACATCAAGGTCNTCACGGTTTTTTTTTTAGAATATGTGAGTTGAAAGTCACTTGGTTCAACATCAAGGTCACACACATCGAACATGGTGGTCGGAATCAGAAACGAAATGTTTTCCTCGGATTCCGAATTTGTTTCCATTTTTTTTGCGATATTTCTCGATTTTTTTTAGTTCAAGCACTTTGGGGTCAAGGTCAAGTTCAGTTATATCCTATACAAAGGCTAGAGGTTAGTAATGTTAACAAACATGGATGCTGACCACCTGATTTGCTGGGCCTGGCTTGAAGCCTTTAGTCCCCTTTGCTGCTATGCGATTTATATGGCTCATTCCCCGAGGAGCGTCGAATCTGCTTGCAGCTCTAGGGTCTTTTTGGCTATCGCATCTAGGAGCTTCAAATACGCTTTACTGATTTAAAGGTTTCAATCTGGACATTTTACAATTTTTTTGCAATTTTTTTGGAAAGGGCGATCTTGAGGCAAAATAAACAATTTGTGAAACGATTTTAGGGGGTAAAAAATGTTATTTTGTCCATAACATGACCGAGCCACGCCGCCAGCCACGACCTTCGCCAGTGACGTCAAATGCGTTGCTAGAAGTATCCTGGCTCTGAATCCTGAATCCTGTCCTAGAAGGAACTAAATCCTGCTAATTATGCGGAAGTTATTTTACTTGAAATACAGGGACTGTCACAGACTATAAATTAAAAATTAAGAATTAATAAAATATTTTATTTGCTGTTACGCATTATTGTAGAAACTCCATTTTTGTTTAAAATGCAAGCTATTTTATTTTTGGCTAAAATTTAGTGAAATATTTTATATTAACATTTTTGTTATCTTGAAACTGCAAAGTTGTGATATTTACCGCACTACAGGGAAGCCACAAAGAGGGAAATATTTTCCTCGTGTCTGTGTGTGCGGTGTTCATTAGTTCCACTCTATAGAGCCCAAACGGCTTGGCAGTTTTGACAAATGAGGTATCGTTGGATTCGTCGTGTCACTGCTGATAACATAGGATACGATACGTTACGTCATTATTGATATGGCGAACGCTATCCGTAATAATGTAGTATAAAANAAAATTTAGTGAAATATTTTATATTAACATTTTTGTTATCTTGAAACTGCAAAGTTGTGATATTTACCGCACTACAGAGAAGCCACAAAGAGGGAAATATTTTCCTCGTGTCTGTGGGTGCGGTGTTCATTAGTTCCACTCTATAGAGCCCAAACGGCTTGGCAGTTTTGACAAATGAGGTATCGTTGGATTCGTCGTGTCACTGCTGATAACATAGGATACGATACGTTACGTCATTATTAATATGGCGAACGCTATCCGTAATAATGTAGTATAAAATTTTTTTTTTCAAACCTCACTATACGTGTAGTTAATGTAAGCTTTTGGCAAAACGGTTCCAAATGTTTATATATAANATTTTTTTTTCAAACCTCACTATACGTGTAGTTAATGTAAGCTTTTGGCAAAACGGTTCCAAATGTTTATATATAAAAATCATATAGAGTATATTATTATAATAACACTAACATTAACAAATAATTTCCACTTGGCTTACATTACCTTTCGTAATGTCGGATTTATTGGCGCCAAATGAAAGTTATTGGCAAATATAAATCCGAAAATATAAAAATAAAAATATTGATAAATAAAATAAGTAAATTGCAATGAAATATACAATAAAATAGTCGTTAATCATAATTATGTTACACAAACCGCTACGACAAAAAGGGAAATCATGTAATATAGTTAATAAATAGTAGGTTGAACTAAAAGCGAGAAGGGAGTTTTGAATTTATAAACATTAGCATAAAGATAAACAATTTTTGCATTTGCGAAAAAATATATAGTCAGCTTTAATTAAACACGTAACTGCTTGCGTGAACAAAGTTGTATTGTTATTTTAATATTGGCATAAAACTCAGATGTAACTTGTACTAAACCGGTGTCGGAGGTCTAGCTATAACTCGGCTACTTCCCACATAAATCGACACACACACACAGTAACACACATACACACAGTGTTTATAGGTGTTTGTATATATAGGAGCCTATGTATTAAGTAAGAGAAATGTTTAAGAACAAATTGTAGTACAAAATCACTTAAAACATCAATGTATATTTCAAGCTTCCTTTATATTCACACATTTTTATTCCTTATTGCCAGACTATTAGCAAGAATAAGAAATCGGTAATAAAGGTGAACAAAAATTGCATTNACACATTTTTATTCCTTATTGCCAGACTATTAGCAAGAATAAGAAATCGGTAATAAAGGTGAACAAAAATTGCATTCATTTACGATACGTTGCCATTTATTTGCAGTAATTCACCAGGAATTTATTCCGAAATGATTTTTAGAGCTCATGTGCCATGTAAGTCAACAAATAAAGAATGACTGAACAAGCAGAAATTAATTATTATTTGTGCGCTTCACGTTTACCTTATCTTCTAACTCAAAATATTTTTTAATTGTCTGTAATTATTTGCCAGCTTATTTGGATATTATTTTGGTAACCGTTCAAAGTAAAGGACAAACTGAGATGGCGCGTCNTGTAATTATTTGCCAGCTTATTTGGATATTATTTTGGTAACCGTTCAAAGTAAAGGACAAACTGAGATGGCGCGTCGAATAACGTACGTCGCACGGGGAAACACACATGCAATCTCATAACTAACATTAGGGAGATGTTAAATAATTTAAGGATGTAATGTTGTTTATTATGAATTTCACTCTGTGCCAGCAAGTTCATAGGAGGTGGCTTGCATATTAAGTTAACCTAACCTAATGCTTAAAACTGACACACGCATATCGACACATACATACCAAAATCGTGTAAGTAATAAATGTTATATTTTTCTTTTAAAACTTCTGATTTATATTTTTTTGTAATTTTTTGTTTGATGAGCGGAATTAATAANAAATGTTATATTTTTCTTTTAAAACTTCTGATTTATATTTTTTTGTAATTTTTTGTTTGATGAGCGGAATTAATAAGTATTATAGCTTTACATTGGTCGTTAATTCATTACGTGAATAGTAAGTATAAAAACTAATAATAATGACCTATAGGTAGCTTATCCCATAATTCAGTTTTATTAAAAATCGCGTTTGCGAGGTTTTGCATGTATGTGTCAATATNTCTATAGGTAGCTTATCCCATAATTCAGTTTTATTAAAAATCGCGTTTGCGAGGTTTTGCATGTATGTGTCAATATAGGTTGCTCATGGTAAAAAAAATACATTTTCATGTCAAGTAAGCAGCGAGTTATCAAATTTATCCTAATACTTAGCGCTGTATTGTTATCGTAATGTTTAAATCTATGACCAATGAAGTTGATGTTCTTTTTGTTTCATGCATATTAGAATACGTAATTGAATATTAGTAACACGCTAAAGTCCTTGGCACTAATTTAACTGCCACATGAGTAATTATTTAAAACACGCATGGCACAAGGATAAAAATCTAGAGGAAAGGCAAAGCCCGAAAAGGGCATTCGAAAGTGCCCCGTTAACTGCGAACAGCATATACATGGTTTCACCGTGATCAGAACCCGACACCTCGCGACCTCCAGCTAGACCACGGAGGTCGCCTGGGAGGGGCAAGGATTTGAAGGTCATGGGTGCACGGGATCGCCAGGTCACACGCGGAAGCTGGAATGCAGAAGACGGGAGTGATGTGGAAGGGTGTGGGTGGGTGGTAGTCAGAGGAGCGGAAGGGGGTAGGAGGCATATCCACTTGGCCGTGATCCTGGTCGCCGCCCCCGTCGAGGGACAGCGAACCCTGGACCGCCGCCAAGTGCGAAGAGCGCCCCGGCGACCGTAGGGCACCACGGCACGACGCCTATCGATCCCCCTCCTGGCGCGGAGCGTCTGGCCGGCACGACCGGAAGGGGGTAGCTGGAGGGCGCGCACCCCCTTTCGCCGACGATGATTGATGGCGGGGCTGCCCCGCGCGATCCTTTTCGGACACCCGCGCTTCGAGCCGCCGCCGCAGCCCGCAGCACGTTCGCGCCGGCATAAATCACTGTGCAGGGTGCAAAGTTCTGCTCTGCACGTGTACTCCCTGCCCTTCCCTTTCTGTAACACCTTCCCCAGGAGGTGAATGATCGGAGAGAGATGCTATGGCCGACACTTGAGGCTAATTTGCTGGCTCCCGCCAGATATTACACGTCTCTTCGAATCGGCCGATGGAGGGCAGACACGGAGAATGTGATGGTTCTGATTAGTCTGCATCTAAATTTAGTTTCTCACAAAAAGGGGAAGGGTAGGCGTTCAATATTTTGAAATTTGTAAAGTTTTGTTTCTCTAAATATAATTAACTAAGCATTTTTTTTAACTTTTATAATTTAAATTAGATACATTTTTTTTGGACAATATTATTACACTAGAGGGATACAAATTGTAAAATTTTTTTTTGTGAAAACATTTAGTAACAGCATGTTAAAAAAAATCGTATTCGACTGTTTTAGTACAGACATATAATTGGGCTTGTCTCGTACACATTTTTGTTCACGTACATTGTTATGAAAGTTACATATAAGCATGTTTTTGCACAGCCAAATAGGCATTTTTTCCGAAACGTATATCTATTAATGTGAACATAATTCATATTTAAATAATAAGTAAACTAAATTTCTTACAGAACAAAAATCCGTTTCCTTATTCTAGTGCGCATTTTCTGCACATTTGTGTAGTATGGCAATCCCACTTTTCGTGTATAAGGTTTCCATAAAATTTTTTAATGANGCGCATTTTCTGCACATTTGTGTAGTATGGCAATCCCACTTTTCGTGTATAAGGTTTCCATAAAATTTTTTAATGAGAAGATTTTTTCCATATGTATGTATATAAACTGTTCTGATTAACGTATTCGTCGCAGTTTATGTGATTTCCTGTTCTTATTATTGCAGGGCTATAGGTACAATCATTAAAACTTTTCTCGTCGTGANGTCGCAGTTTATGTGATTTCCTGTTCTTATTATTGCAGGGCTATAGGTACAATCATTAAAACTTTTCTCGTCGTGATTTCTTTCCCCACGAGAAATTTCTCGATTAAATATGAGAGAAAATATTTCATCGTTTGGCCGTAGGCAATTTTTGTTCCTACGCGGTTGTTTGTATTCAAATGTAAACATATTTCAGCGATGCCATGTAATAAAAACTTTATAAATTCTTTAGGTTATGAGTGCTATCGCGAAGGCTTCATATCACACTGGATTCTTAACGTAGTAGCGCGCAAGAACGTCTATTTACCTCTGTAATTTATATTGTCCTTTAAAACAGAAACAATACAAAATATTTCCGAAGTTAATTAGTGTTCTACCCATATTATAGCGGGCTTATGTTTATCTCTGTAGATTGTGTACTGATGATGCAGTGCAGAATAAAACAGGAAGCCAGTGATGTGTATAAAAGCCTAAACCTGGATAAAGAAATAGCTGAACGTGACTGTCACAAAGCACAGTCAACTATTTTGCCTATCTGATAGAAATACCTCTCACACGTGTTAAACCTGAATAATGCATGGGAAATGATGAAAAATTAAGTGTGGTGGGTTAAAAACACGGAAAACTGGGTAGGTCATCTGAACAGTGTTTACCAGAGGACTTGTCGAAAAATTTCCGAACTTCCAAATCTACGGCATTGTAGCTGATGATGTATAAGTGAGACAATAATGTGGAGTATAATTGAGAGGTTTGGCCATTTCTTGAAGGTGAAACGAGGGGATACGGAGCTGCGCTAGAATACGAGGACGGAAGAAACGAGAGATCTCCGAGAAAACCCACAGACGATTGGCATCGTCTGGCATGCGAGGATGCGGGAGTGTACNCGGAAGAAACGAGAGATCTCCGAGAAAACCCACAGACGATTGGCATCGTCTGGCATGCGAGGATGCGGGAGTGTACCCGCCGGGTAGCGAACTCGGTTCGCCTTGGTGGATATGAGTTCTTTAGCTGGTAAGCCAACCACAGCCCCCATAAANCCGCCGGGTAGCGAACTCGGTTCGCCTTGGTGGATATGAGTTCTTTAGCTGGTAAGCCAACCACAGCCCCCATAAATACGTGTTTTGTGGAAATTTGTATTTTTTCTATTTTGTAAGAAATTATTACACCAGCTTTTGGAAAGGCGAGTTCTTAAGACAGTTGTCTACCTAAACTACCAAATAGTATTTTCGATTTCAATAACAATATAAAAAAACTGTTTTTTTTTTGTTGAAATCGTACCTTCTTTTTGGAAGCTTAGGTAGACAGCTGTCTTAAAATCTCACCTTTCGAAACGGCGGTGTAGTAATTTATATGCGAGAGCTGATTGATAAGTCATGGCAACTATTGTATATATCTTGAAAATTACCCAACACAGGAAATATACTATGTACGGTTGAAAGTGTACATGTACGTTTTAAAGTTTAAAGGTGAGATCACATGTGGTATGGGTGCAGGAATGCAAGGAACCAAGACAAACATGGCTGCTTAAAATCACCGTTTTATTGATATATTTTCGTAAAAACTGTATACAGTCATGTAAATGGGTATATATCGTACGCGTACAAGCCGTTTAACATCCTTCAAAGTAGTCTCCGAGGTTGTCTACGGTTCGTTGCCAACGATCAGGCAGACATCGTCACAGTAATTCGACGAGAGGTGGCGCACATTGACGGATCTCATGCAGCCTATGGTATTTCCTGTCTACCTCATCAGTATAGTCTATTCACGGTAACTTCAAGATTTTCTGAAGCCCTGCTAAAGATCTATTATCAGGAAGCCGATTATGTATTATTCTGCAGTATGTAAACAAAACATTGCCATGTGACACCTGTCAAATATTTTGTAAACAAAAACAGTGCCATGTGGGNTTCTGCAGTATGTAAACAAAACATTGCCATGTGACACCTGTCAAATATTTTGTAAACAAAAACAGTGCCATGTGGGAACTGTCAATTATTTTTTAAACAAACAGTGCCATGTGGGAACTGTCAAATATTTTGTTAACAGTGTCCATGTGGGATCTACCAAANCGGATCTCATGCAGCCTATGGTATTTCCTGTCTACCTCATCAGTATAGTCTATTCACGGTAACTTCAAGATTTTCTAAAGCCCTGCTAAAGATCTATTATCAGGAAGCCGATTATGTATTCTTCTGCAGTATGTAAACAAAACATTGCCATGTGACACCTGTCAAATATTTTGTAAACAAAAACAGTGCCATGTGGGAACTGTCAATTATTTTTTAAACAAACAGTGCCATGTGGGAACTGTCAAATATTTTGTTAACAGTGTCCATGTGGGATCTACCAAAATTTATTTTTGAAGAGAAACAATGCCATATAATCTTAACTGTCATATACTTTAATAAAATTCTGGTTTACAGATTTCTTACGATTAGTTAAATCGTTTTATAACTAATACATACAAAAAGGTAGATTGAAGTATATATTGGAGTTGTTAATTACATAATTTAATTAAAGTTTACATATTGTATAATGATTTATTTACATATTTGGTGTAAGGAAAAAGTTAATTTTTTGCAATATATAATAAAAATTCTTAATAATTACTGCAATTCAATCATGTATATAATAAACTTTGTGAAATAAAAATAATGGTGACTAGCATGACATTGAAGCAAAAATTTTCATATATTTTACAGTACATTACAAATCGAAGTAAATAATTTATAAAGAACACAAGGAAAGTAAATGTTTGATTTAAAGACGAAAATGTGTTCTGTGAAACTCCTGAAGAAACTGCATCTAGAAAAAAAGGTTTGTATTTTAGCAGGAAAATATATGTTTTTAGAGACACAACATCAATTTATTCAGCACAACAACTATTTGGATGGTTAGTAGAATCAATAAAGCTAACAACAAAACAAAAATAAATACATTTACATAACTAATTCTGTAATGGAGAAGTTTTTCCACTACATACAGTGGAACACTGTAGTAAAATTTCTGAAGGGACCGAAGAAATCCAATATTTTTAAAAGGAAAAACTTATTTGTTTAACAATAAAATGTAGCTTATTAGAAAGGAAAATATTTGTGGATGTGTAACATTGTTTTCCTTTCAGAGTTCATATTTCTGCACTTTTTGAAGCATAAGTTTGAGAATGCTCCCAAATATGATTGTTGTAGCTGGTTATCNCAGAGTTCATATTTCTGCACTTTTTGAAGCATAAGTTTGAGAATGCTCCCAAATATGATTGTTGTAGCTGGTTATCGAATACATTCAGGTATCGCAAAGGTTTTATTTTGATTTTTAACATTATCACTGCATGATCTGGTTTATTCCAAGATTCACGTATATCGTGTCAAAGAATGTGTAGCTATCTCAACTTAGTCNCAGAGTTCATATTTCTGCACTTTTTGAAGCATAAGTTTGAGAATGCTCCCAAATATGATTGTTGTAGCTGGTTATCAAATACATTCAGGTATCGCAAAGGTTTTATTTAGATTTTTAACATAATCACTGCATGATCTGGTTTATTCCAAGATTCACGTATATCGTGTCAAAGAATGTGTAGCTATCTCAACTTAGTCAGTATGAGTTAAAAACAGAAATGCATTTTACATTGGCCAAGAAGGGTATCTCTTACTAACAATACAATTCTAATAATTAGTTGATGAGTTTTGGGAGTTCAGGCATTTTAGTTGTTATATTTGTATTTGAATACACAATGTAAATCACTAATGTGTACTAAAACACAATAATTGTATTTTCTTGAGTTACAAATGAAAATGTTGTTTCGAATGACACCAAAAGACATATTATCAAAATACTATTTGTAATCAAATTTTCGAATACCACTACTGTTTTCTCCTTATTAATCAAGTTAAAAATTACATAATAAACTGTGAAAGTAGCACTCAGGTTAAAGATTTCACTGTGATAAATGGTATATTATTCATTGCCTACACAGTACGCAAGTACAGTGCATTGCTCACCTTTTCCACATATTTCATCCATAGAAATATTACTAATTAAAAAAATATTATTCTAAATCAATAAACTCATTATACCTACAGTGGCGAGGTATTTTATTTCATACAAACCTCAATTAGAACACACAGGCAAATCCTCAAGAGGAATTGCCAGTACCTCCCTGTCTTCTGTTCCTTCACCGTTCCTGGTATCAAACACTTCGCTGTCGCTCTCTTAGTTATCATAATTTTCCCTACCGAGGTGAATGCTGATCAGAGGAGGAAGCATACCGATGTCTACGTGGATCTCTCTTTTCCAGTCTGCTTGAATTATCTTCTCGACATGNTTATCATAATTTTCCCTACCGAGGTGAATGATGATCAGAGGAGGAAGCATACCGATGTCTACGTGGATTTCTCTTTTCCAGTCTGCTTGAATTATCTTCTCGACATGGTCTATGCAGTTTTACCATCTAAAAAATGATATACAATTTTAAATTACAATTTGAATACCTGTTTCCTGCACATTTAGAATTATAAAATATTTTTTGTGCAGAAAATAAAATTTAATTTAAGTTTCTAACTGTGAAAAAATATGAGTGCTGTAAAGAAAATAAGCTGCAAGGTGAGAATCCTATAAATATATTTTAGGAATTATCTATAAGCGTCCAAGGCCAAGAAAAGATTTGTTCCCTGAAAACTTTTACTAAATAAAAATTTTTCTTCAGTAAAACTTGTGGATATTTCAACAAATCAGTACATATTAATAAATGCTAAATAAAATACTACCTATTCTATGCAATGCATTAAATATACCATAACTAAATGGAAACAAACAAGAAGACACTAACAAAATACTCAAATCTACACAAAATAAGAATATATTACGACACCTGCTATGAAGATACCATAACGAATAAGAAATGTATAATATAAGTGGAATACTACTAAATACAAAACAAAAGGTACACACCAATTTAAAATATGATACTTGCAATAGAATAAGAATTTACTCTACTTTTACTAACAGAGAAGTTGTTACAGATAAATCTATAAATTATTAAGGAATTTAAGAGTAAAGAAGAAACCACATATCCAGTAGAATAAATAAACTAGCAAAGAGAATCAATTACATTATACGGAGCAGGAATAGAGTCCTCCAAACAGCTGAAACCACCTATAGTTTACCCAAACGACCATTAAGAGGGGACATACGTGATTTCAATGAATTGAAGGTGTGTGCTGTGTGTGCACAATTTAAACACATGTACTACTCCTGGGAGTTTAATAATAGGCATCAAAGTACGATACCTGAAATTACACATATGGGAAATAACACAAAAAAAAGGGCATGACTAATACACTTCGAGCACACATAGGTACACCCANGGACACCCAAGCGGTCAGGTAACACATGAATACCTCTCTGGTGTGACAGAATCAAGGGCTTCTTTCCAGATAGCTGCAATTGCTCCATTGTCAAACCGGTTGCCACGTCCCACGTGGCTATTTTAATATCTCTTACACTGGGCCCAAAATTGCTCAATAGCGTTACAGTGGCAATGGTAGGGTGGAAGCCGAAGTACCTCATGGCCGTCACTACGGGCCATTTCATCTACCTCATATCTGTAAAAGTTGGTTTGACATGGAACACTTTGTTTTACAGAACACAGTACCTGCTAAACATGGTAATACTGCTCACATGTTTGTTTTACAACACATGACAGGCATATAAAGAAAAAAAGTAACACAGTTTATAAAATATGGTGGTGATGTGTCAATCGAGCAGAATTCCTCCTTTTGCACTTTGCAGTATTTTGTAACTATTTTCAGGTCCTCTGGAAAGTGTTATTAATATAATAAAATAAAAGTAAGTGGGTGGTTTACACCGTTGTTTCGGCATAATCACACTTCAATTGTCACTTGACTTCCTGGAAAACCAAATATTCTCTTACAATTTCAAATTATATAATATATAATGGTAACATCAATTTTGGCAAATATGTACTCTTTATTTAACTTTACTTGGGAAGCAAAGCATAAGTATCAATACCATGGAATGTATTACAAAAATAATGCATGTGTGCCATTTATGTAATTAATAATAAGACCTAAAAAACTAACCTAACAAAAGTTCTGCCTAAAAAATAATTTTTTTATTCTGTTGTGACAAAAGAAATATAAAATATGTAAATAAACTTTATCTCAAAATGAAGTTTGCTGAAATATTAGAAGGGATCTAACACAGTTATATTAAAGTAAAATGCCTAATTATGAAAGAAAAATAAGAGTATTGGGTCATCTTGTTTGCGTAGACAAATTTTGTAGAATTTACTGTTTGTGAAATTATGTAAAAATCGCAAATGCAAAAAAACTTGATCTGACATAATGCAATCACTAACTGTATACATTTGGCTGGCTACAAACACAACACTGCATATTAGTTGATATGCTATAAATGTAGCTCAGATTACGAATAACACGATCTTGGCAATCTCAGTACAACTTTAAATTTTTCCAAAATAGCGGTGTCAACTGAAAAATAACCTAGTAATTGCAAAAAAAAAAATTTCAATTGAATTGAAATAAATATAAGTGGAGAAAATTTGTGTTACCGTATTTGAGGCTTGTGAAATTTTGCTAATCTCAGCAGCTCCACTTTCAAGAGNGTAAATAAACTTTATCTCAAAATGAAGTTTGCTGAAATATTAGAAGGGATCTAACACAGTTATATTAAAGTAAAATACCTAATTATGAAAGAAAAATAAGAGTATTGGGTCATCTTGTTTGCGTCGACAAATTTTGTAGAATTTACTGTTTGTGAAATCATGTAAAAATCGCAAATGCAAAAAAACTTGAACTGACATAATGCAATCACTAACTGTATACATTTGGCTGGCTGCAAACACAACACTGCATATTAGTTGATATGCTATAAATGTAGCTCAGATTACGAATAACACGATCTTGGCAATCTCAGTACAACTTTAAATTTTTCCAAAATAGCGGTGTCAACTGACAAATAACCTAGTAATTGCAAAAAAAAAAAAAATTTCAATTGAATTGAAATAAATATTAGTGGAGAAAATTTGTGTTACCGTATTTCAGGCTTGTGAACTTTTACTAATCTCAGCAGCTCCACTTTCAAGAGATTCTTCTGATGATTGATGTTCCGCTTCTCCAGCCACTCGATGAGTTCTCCCTTGCTCCAGTTTGTTGTTGGTGTCTTCTCAAACTACAATTACAAAAAAATTTTATNTTTTGCTAATCTCAGCAGCTCCACTTTCAAGAGGTTCTTCTGATGATTGATGTTCCGCTTCTCCAGCCACTCGATGATTTCTCCCTTGCTCCAGTTTGTTGTTGGTGTCTTCTCAAACTACAATTACAAAAAAATTTAATGCAACCGAGTTTTTTCACCCTAATACAATTTTTTTTTTTTTACCTATCTTTCGACTTAAACATGACATTGCAACGCATGGGGGCTAGGGCTAGTCTAGTTCATTCGTGGTTCCTCTAAATTTCTACTTTTGGTTACCGATTATGTATCCTTCCGTTACATGTAAACATAAACACTGCCATGTGACTTCTACGTTTTAACCGTCAAATGCTTTGTTCAACGTTTACAGCTGTTCAACAATTTCTATATTACTTCAAATCAACCATTGTGTACAATAATTTAGGCCTAATATAGCTATACTTAGNGCTGTTCAACAATTTCTATATTACTTCAAATCAACCATTGTGTACAATAATTTAGGCCTAATATAGCTATACTTAGTTTTGCATACGAAATTTTAACAATTACTACGGATAGTTCTCACAGTTATTATTCTACATTGTTAACGTATTTGATTTACACTATAATATATTTTGCTGCGACTGTGTTTAACTCTGTTACAACTGTGGGGGAAAGAACTGTAGTATTTAATATATTGCTATTGATGTTTGGGATATTTCGTTAAGAAAACGGCCTCGGATGGAACAAATACTAAAACGGAGCAGTAAGTTAAATCAAAAAGACTGCAAATACAAACACAACTCGGATCGCTTCATTTTTGTACATTGCAGCAACAAACGTAAAAAATAGTGAATATGCACACAAATACACCTGCCATAATTTTCATTCCGCTCATATTCTTTGCATAGGTACTTAGTAATAACTAAGTGTATTCAATAATTTATTTATTATCTTCTGGCTGGGCTTAGTAATTTTGTAGAATATAGAATTGTGGCAAACATTCCAATCACATAAACATAAGCACGTTACACTCTTCTGTGTTTCAAACACCTAGGATACTTACAAGGTTGTGATAAACATGTTTGAATTTAAATAATCAACTTCGCCATAAAAGCAAGTCTTCGTATAAATTTTACGTTCAATATTTTAATATCACACACACTGAACTGGCGTGACGACATTGATGCAGCGGTTACGACACAAATTAGAGTATATTTATTACTGCTACGGAAATACTGATTCATCACAACATCGTAACTTGCCTAGGTAGATTAAAAAAAACACGTGTAAGAATTTTAAGTGGTAATTTGAAGTATTAATCGGAGCAAGAAAAATTAATGTTTCGTTGAACAGCGACATGCAANTAAGAATTTTAAGTGGTAATTTGAAGTATTAATCGGAGCAAGAAAAATTAATGTTTCGTTGAACAGCGACATGCAAGGAGCATAAAGTTGTCATCAACACGTCACTTCTACCAACGTCAAATTTGTAAAACTCCCACCATCACATAATTATATATAATAAGTATTCAAACATTAAAATCTCTTTTCAGTTAGGAGTTACTGATTCAAAAACCATTATTTTTGTTGTAGTAAGTATACAATATGCTAAAATTGAAAACATGCATAATATTCCTGCTACGACTGGCGTCGCGAAACTTCCAGAGAGAGACAGACTGACTCCAGTTATTACTTGTTCATTTGCTAAGTTTCTTTTTGTTGAAAACAGCTAAATGTAGTTAATGCATAAATAGGCATAAACTGTANTACTTGTTCATTTGCTAAGTTTCTTTTTGTTGAAAACAGCTAAATGTAGTTAATGCATAAATAGGCATAAACTGTAGTTACGATAAAATTCACCTACCCAACTTACAACTATATAAAACTTCCCATAACATTCAATGTGTTATNCTTTTTTTTTGTGTATCTATTATCTGACAATATGTTCTGGGTACCCTTATAATTATGCATTGGAGTCTTTCATTTATATATTTACAGAAAGTGTAAAATGTATATAACATGTAGGCTGGTGTAGCTGATGTTGCACTTATTAATAGGGCTACTCACATGAATCAACTCATTGTTAATAGTTTTTTTTAGTATTAGGCTCATAGAAATCAAACAACCTGATTGTAAATCTAATAGGTCTGCTATGTACTTTTTATGGCTCACTCACTGTTCGGGGAATTACATTAAATGCTATTAAGCTATTGTATTTGTAAATTACGAAGATCATATTATTTCACAGAATAGTACACATTGACTTATGCATATACCTGGGTGCTGTGATATGATGCATTGTCCATAACTATAATACTGGGCTCCTCACGATGCACCAACATATCTTCTAGCCACTTCAAGAAAGTTCCACCATTCATCTCCCCATCGTAGTCAGCTGCATTTTGCCCTGAAACGAAAAGCAAACATGCTTACGGCATAAAACCACTGCTCCCTCCAGCATTAACTGCAACGAATCTTTTACCCTCCCTACACAACGCCTCTTCATTGCCAGCAGAGTGCTGTCTTGCCAAGCTTTCGATACAATTCCTGAAAATAAACGAAAATGTTCATGACATAGGCCTTCATGTAAATGAAATACAACTGTATATTTTGAAACAGCATAAAAATTACATTTATGAAAAATCCATGTTTCATCAACAAAAATGATATGTGCACCTGTTTCTTTTTCTTCCTTATATTTTCTCAGAAAATCGATTCTCTGCAATACTTTATTCTCATTCTATATCATTGCTTTCCGCCCATTGACAATGGTCCATGAAAATTCCATTTTCTTGAACAATTTGTACAAGGTACCGTAAAAATCGATCTGCCTCTCTTGTATTTCTTTGAAAAAGGGTATCCACTGTGACACGTAGGCCTGTCAAATTATCCATATACATAACAATATTTACAGAACCTGATATAGGTGACACTTATACAAAAACAATTGAAAAAAATTAACACTAATATTTTGGTTTACGCACCAGACCAAATAAATGTTTTTGTTTCATTGATATGGTTTTGTATACACAACTTTTACAGTATATACACTAATTTATGCAGCCTTTGCTTTTGTGTACCTTGGGTGTATTGGAAAGCCACAAGAAACATAGTGTTCACAATTGCAACGATTGAAAATTGCACTTCACAGTTTACTAAAATATGCACTAAAATGTCTAGTGTAACAAAGAATTGTAATTATTAAATACACTAAATTTTGAAATATTTCAATGTGAATTTTTACATAATACAAAAAAAAAAGGTTTCATGCACTTTATATTTTATGCTTTGATTGATTAAGGTATTGTGTTGTTCTGAGCACATTTAGACTGTATATATGTGAAGTGCTACTTTATTTATCAAATATATTTTGTGTTGTTATCTAATGGTATTTGTAAACATTCTGCCTGACCCATCAATTTCAACTGTATTTTTAGGTTATGTAGGCCTACACATTCCAATGAAATTAGTATTTCACAAACACAACCTAGTAATATACACACAAGGTAGCAATACCAAAGATAATTGCAATGTTAATGGGTTTCGATTATGAACAGTGCTTCTTCCTTGAATGTGATAGCAACCTAACCTCAAAAAACACATATTTAATGCACACACTTGATTCCTTAACATTACATTCTTACCTTCACTGCAGATTCTGTAGATGGCATTCCGAATTGCATTCATCGTGAAGTCATCAATGGTACCAACAGACTTTCCTTCTTGTGGCCTCTTCTTTCTTGTCTTTCCTGGAGTACACACTTCATTGACACTTTTCTTGTAGTACCTAACCAATAATCCCAATCATATATCAAAAACGTTTTAGGCCTATAAGGAAGAAATGTATTGCTGCGACTACTGCGCAGGACATTTTATCTTTTTTACAGACGCCCACTAAGACAGATTGTTATCGAAATTAAAGGAACATTGCCCGTAATACAACGACGATTATTAAAATGAGAACACGAGGACAATACAACATTTAATGTTTCCCTACTCACTTGAGGGCGGTTGACTTGCAGAGTTTGAGGAGAAAAGGGGCCATCTCCACGACGCCACATTTTTTAATGTCGCCCTGTCGAATCAACACGTAGATGTTTTCCGCAACGTTGATAATATCTTGCTGGCGTTGGTAACCGGTCGATTGTTTCACACATTTCATCATTCCTTAAACACTTAGCGCCAAAACGAGACAACACACCAACACGAGTAGAAACTCCATTATGGAAAATGCTGGCTAAAAATAACAACGTTAATACTAAAATCACATTTTAACCTAGAAAGATCTTATAAGTAGAAACAATATGTTACGTTAGTTTTGTAACTTTGTTTTACAACCACAATTCGGCGTCTCCAATATCCCCTATGGAGTGGCTCTACTTCTGAAAAACACATGCCCAAACGGACAAGATGGAGTGTATGAGTCTGCTGGACAAACACTGAAATTTATTTAATTTAAATTGATAACAGTGAAATCTGTACCCTTGAGTGCTACGTAAAAAAGTAAATACATAGTTTAGCAATATTAACTTTACAATTACGGCATACAATTTATACCAATTAATATTTAACCTCTGAACTATTTCTTTTCAGCTATAACCAACGTGTCTCTTCAAAATCCGTTTTTAATTCGTATGGACTTTTAACAAATTATTATAATTTATTGAAAAAATATAGTTAAAACTCAAAACAACCAATTTATACAGTGCTTAAGTGCTAAAAGCAAGACAACACCTTTTTCCATATACTATTTTTTTATAACCAATTGCACATGTAACTCCTAGGGTTATTTTTCAAAGGTTCTTTTCAAAAGTATCGAAGATACCGTGAATGGACTATAGTAAGGAACCGTGGACAACCCTGGAGACTACTGGGAAGGATGTTAAAGAGCCCGTACACGGAAAATACGTACCCGTTCACATGAGTGTACTACAACAAACACACTTTGTACTACAATATATCAAGTAAACGGCGATTTCAAGCAGTCATGTTTTTCTTTGTTCCTTGCCGGACATTCCTGCATCCATACCCCACGTGAAGTCACATTTAAAACGTACATTCGTACACTTTCAAATGCACATACTATATTTCTTGTGTTGGGTTATTTTCGGGAGATAAATAATAGTTGTTATGACTTCTGAAACAGCCTTCGTATTAATATAATTTAACATGTTTTACAAGTCGGAACGCACATTTAGTTTATTCGTTTTGAATGTAGTGTGCATTTATTGAGAATTGAAAACCAAATACAAGTGTTTTCAGGTAGTTATTTAGGTACGGAATGCAATTTCTATTGAGTAACATTAGAATAGTACAGAGACGAAAGTATTTCTTTATTATTACGTGAAAAAATATTTTGGTTAGGGCTTGAATTCCCTTAATGCACCTATTCAGCGCCTGAAACGTAAAGGCGATGAGGAATTCTAAGTTAGTGTCTCTCTCATTATTATAACCCTATCGCGATTGTATGCCTCGAAAACGCCAGAGAACCTTTAATGCAAGGCAAATGAAAAGTAAGTTATCGCCTCTTCCAAATTATCGCAATCTCATGTCAGTCTGTTAAATGAATAGTGAGAATGAAGTAATTGAAGAACAGCTAATACACCACAGTTTTTACTATCTCATTAAACGCAGCTTCCTGTATCTGTCAGGTGAAATGATCGCCCAGTAGCATCCCGTGAGCGGTGTGCGTAGTGTCACGTGACAATGTTATCCCACGTCCGCTAAACCAGCGGATGTGACGTGAGGTTTCTAACCGTCAGTTGACTGACATTGGTCCTAAACCATCGGTTCCGTTACCTAAGCCCCGTTGATTAAAATTTAATTTCTAAAGAAGCAGGAGTACAATACTCCAACAGCAGTTTATCACCATATCGTCATTATTTAATGACATTTGGGATGAAAACAAAAATGTAATAACACTGCCAAAAAATATATATAAATGCTGCCGTGTAATGTTTCGAGTTTCAATTGAAATTGGTACTAGTTAACTGAATGAATGTGATACCCGTAAACTGTCATATAAAAACTATATGTTAAGACCGATTTCCAGTTGGCAATATTTATTAACAAACTTGTCACGTATGCGAATTTTGTCTGTAAACTCGATGACACATTTTTGTAATTTGCATTTTCCGTTGCGTCAACTAACAACATTTAGATAACCAAATACAAATTACTGAATCGCTCCTACGTTAGTATTGCGACGGGAAATATTAAGTACGCATAAACTGGAGTTTCCTTAATAAATTAATATGAATTTTACTCCAAATTACAATTTATTAGAGTAAATTGTTCAAGCGTTAATGAAAATGGTATTATTTAAATTGTATACTTACCTGTTAGTAAGGGTATAATTTCATTTTATTAATTATGTCACACGTTAAACAGTACAATATTTTATGAAAGTATACGGGTTGAAGATCTCCCAGGTATTTTGTTTAAAACTATTTTTTTTAAATAACCAAATCGTGACGTACAGTAAAAAGCAGTATTACAAATAAACAGCTGACTGATACTGTCGTAGCGTCTGGCAAAGTTGCTAGATCGGTTACTGCTGCTACAATGGCAGGTTATCAAGATTTAAGTGAGTTGAAACGTGGTGTTATAGTCGGCGCACGAGAGATGGGACATAGCTTTTCCGAGGTAGCGATAAAAGTTTGATTTTCACGTACGACCATTTCACGAGTGTACCGTGTATATCGGGAATCCGGTAAAACATCAAATCTTCGACATCGCTGACGACGAAAAAAGATCGTGAACGAACGGGACAAACGACGACTGACGAGAATCCTTAAACGTTACAGACGTGCAACCCTATCTCTAATAGGAGCAGATTTCCATGCTGGGGTATCAACAAGTGCCAGCGTGTGAACTATTCAACAGATCATCATTGATTTGGACTTCCGGAGCCGAAGGCCCACTCGTGTACCGTTGTTAACTGCACGACACAAAGCTTTATGCCTATCCTGGGCCCGCCAACGCCACCATTGGACTTTTGGTGACTTGAAACACGTTGCCTGGTCTGACGAGTATCATTTCCAATTGTATCGGGTGGATGAACGTGTACTGGTATGGAAACATTCTCATGAATCCATGGACCCTACATGTCAACAGGGGATTGTTTAAGCTGGTGGAGGCTCTGTCGTGGTATGGGGCGTGTGCATTTGGTGTGAAATAAAAGCCCCTGATTCGTCTAGATACGACTATAATAGGTGACCGATACGTAAGCATCCTGTCCGATAATCTGCACCAATTTATGTCCATTGTGCATTCCGATGGACGTGGACAATTACAGCAGGTAAATGAGACACCCCACACGTCAAGAGTTGCTACCGAGTGGCTCCAGGAACACTCTTCTGACTTTATACGCTTCCATTGGGCACCTAAATCACCAGACATGAGCATTATTGAGCATATCTGGGATGCCTTGCAATGTACTGTTCAGAAGAGATCTCCACCGTCTCGCACTCCTATGGATTTGTGGACTGCCCTGCAGGATTCACTGTGTGAATGGCTTTCTGCATACCTTCAGACATAAGTCGAGTCCATGCCACCTCGTATTGCGGTACTTCTGTTTGATCGGGGGGAGGGGGAGGCTACACGATATTAGGCAGGTGTACCAGTGTTTTTGCTCTTCAGTGTATATTTATCTATATACACTGAAGACCCAAAGAAACTTGGTCACCTGCCTAATATCGTGTAGGTCCCACGCGAGCACGCAGAAGTGTCGCAAGACGACGTTGCATGGACTCGACTAATGCCTGAAGGTATGCAGGAGGCAATTCACACCATGAATCCTGCAAAGCAGTCAACAAATCCAATCTGCGCTATTTTGAGAAAGGATTGCACGTGTGTCACGTTTAATGATTCTCGTCAGTCGTCGTTTGTCCCGTTCTTTCACGATATTTTTCCGGCCGCAGCAATGTCGAAGATGTGATGTTTTACCGGATTCCCAATATTCATGGCACACTCGTGAAATGGTCGTATGCGAACATCCAAATGTTATTCCTACCTTGGAGAAGCTATGTCCCATTTCACGTGTGGCGACTATAACACCACGTTCAAACTGACTTCAATCTTGATAACCTGCCATTGTAGCAGCAGTAACTGATCTAGCTGCCAACCGCATCGCGTTAATCTGATTGGTTCAATTTGCATTTATTTGAATACACACGTCTATACCAGTTTTTTTTACTCTTCAGTTTAAAATGGCTCTTTCGAACCCCTACGCCACTTTTAACTTAAACCTTACTAAATTATGCCAGCTTTTCTTCATTTTTATATCATATTTGCATGTCTTTTGTCCTATTTGGCATAATGAACGGTTTCAGTTTTTTACTGTTACTTAGTCTTCCTTCATTGACCCACCCCACACTTGCCCTGTGCAATTACATTTTGGTCATTACTGAACTGCTTCACCTTCAGTTTTAAAACTTTGCAAGTGTCATATCATCTTCGGCGACTTCCCTTTCCATTCTCGGTACACACACTTCCTCTTTCCTGCATTTCGTTTACAATCGCTCCCACCATGATATACATGCTGTTTTGCATTGCCTGGTTTTATACTTTGCGTGCACCCTTTCCTAAATGACCCGGTACATCATTTACATATAAACCTCGATTTTAGCAATTTGTTATTCATCGTGTTATCCTGTATCATTGAGCGGTTTCCTGGCGCTGGAATGTAAATTAGCCACACTTCTGTCCCACGGTGTTCCGCAAGCCTCTCATGTGGGGTTGCACAACTAACGAATATTTTCAAGAAGCAGTACTGAGTGACTGAATTAATGGGTAGTTGAAAGTAATTTTTCACTCACTCCAAAACCTCCTACTATCATCATATGACTGGAGTTGCGTCCTTAATGTTGCTTCAATATTTTTTGTTTAAAAAAAATACAGACTTTGAGTAAGTTTACATATATAATATCCTATATCAATTTGCCCAATGCCAAGGTGCAACTCATGGACATCATTATAAAACAATAAGTGAGACTCCTGGAAAATTGAGAATTGTCGTCGTACTCAAGGCAGTAGGTGTAAAAGCACAGGAGCAAACAGCAAATAGTATTAAAAGTAATAGGTTTATGCTTGTCAATGTAGGATCTTTTAATAAAATTCAGATCTCCAGAGTACAGCGAATTAGTGCCGTTTTTAACAGGAAATGTCACAGACGAGTTCTCATCTCCACGATTCGTCTATTAACAGCATCTGCGCAGTTTTTGAACGAAATAATTGAAATATATCTTATAAACAACATGCTTGACAGTTTCAATAAATTATACGTCGCAGGAATTTTTGCTTTCGTTACATTTACATGCTTTCTTTACGGCTAAGTGAAACTTTCACCCATAGTTTATCTCTATAATTGTAATATTAACTTGATGGTAGGCCTAAATTCAATTTAAAAACAGAACAAGGGGTATTTGATCAATGGATAGTATGAAAAAGTTTCTACATTAAATATTATTTAACTGTGGTTCTTTTAAAGATATCTGTAAAGAAAATGTTTGTATACTACAATAATCAGGTTTTCTGGAACAAAATGTTGAAGACACATTTCATTGTTATCTATAAAATATATATTTTTGATCGTGAGTATCGCGCACAAATACAGTGCGTTGGTTTCATATTGGGATTATCTTCCAGGCTCGTCCCATGAACTAAAGATTAGGTAGACCGATGATCGTTTTCTGTGCAGTCTCCAACGTTTACTGCCCAATAACCAATACAGCTCTCAAAGTCACTTGATCAGCAATCTTCAACAGATCCATATTTTATGTGAATGAAATACGTTGACTAATGCCAATATATTATAGTTGCATTATATCTAGGTTATAAGAAGTGAACGAATACTACAAAGCATTTACATCTCAGTGTCAGAACACGGAGAGTTCGCTACTGCGCAGCTCGTAAGCGTACCGTATGCCATTTTTCCTCTACGGCTTGTTTACGTTTCGTCTGAATCTGCGTGTCAGTTTCTGTAGCCCTAAATGTTTGTATCCCTGGCTAAGTAATGTTTATTCAATTGGGGTTATGAACTAAAGGAGATTCCTTATGACACAGGGGAAATTTACGTCAAAAGGTGCGCTGCTGTTTTAAAGAGGTAGCTTTTCAAGATTGTGGTAAATTAAGAAAACTCCACATTCTTCTGCAAAACGAAGAAAATTTTGTACACGTGCAACATCACTACTACTTTTTAATTGCCCAACTATTAGCATTAAGCTTTCCAACCTGCGTAGAATAAAAATATCCCAGGTTAAGTGCATACGCGCGGTTACAAATGAAACGCTACAGAAACAAAAATATCAGAAAGTTTTATTCGTTTGAGGTTATCAAATATCATTGATGCGTATTTTTATATTATTTCGCCGGTTCCAGAGATTTCGACTGCTTTACAAGCTAAATATAGGCAATTTACATTGTTCTCACAAGTACGATAACCTATCGGCACAAAACCTGAGCCAGACTACTTAAATTAATAAAAAAAACTCTGATCATGTAAACCCGACTACTGATTAAACACACTATGGGCATTTGCGTATTACTGTTTTTGTTCAAATTAGTATATTTTAACTTCCCAGTATCTCACGTGTCTGTTTAAGTGTGGTGAGAGAAGCATTGTGAATAAAATATGTTAAATTAAGATAATGATAAAAATTATATTTTCAGGAACTCCCAAGTAAATAATTGTTTCATTCTTGCTGCTTTTTATCGTTTCCCTTACCCCGTTCTGCTCGTGAGAGCGAAGAAATATGTGGAGGTCAGGCGAGCCATAATCCAGGAAGCGCGTGGGGATTTACAAAGGAACGCTGCCGCATGGCGCTGTGATAAGCCAATACCGTGGATTTCTGAAATTATCTTTAAAGAACGCACTGGTAATTTCCCTAGCCTTTCTCAGAGTGACTCGGAGTGCGGGTAAACTTCTAGATGGGGCCAGCGAAACTATTTAAGCCGTGACGAGTCTCCAATCAGACAGTTTTTGAGAGTTGAGAATTTGGAGGATTGTGCACCGCTTAAGCGACAATTTGTGAAGACAGCGAAGTGACGAGCCAGCAAAGCGACGGGGGCGACGAAAGTGACCAGCGGGAGTGAAGTCTGCGGACTGCAAGTAGAGGTACAGTGGAGAGAGAGAGAGAGAGAGAGAGAGAGAGAGAGAGACTGATGGGCGGAACTATTGAACTGGAAGCGTTAGTGTTAGACATCCAAAATGATGGCAACAGGCTGACTGAACATGTGTTAATAATGAGTGTGAATTAAGTGATATAACCAATATAAAGACATCGATAATGATTTTATATAGAATTGAGGTAAACATTGAGTATTGCGCTCACTGAGAACAACAAGGAAAATCATGGATACACCAGGTAAGTCGCCCACGCCTATTTTTCCGTTTATATACAACCCGCACACATTTTTAACCATCTACCAATACATCAATCGTAGCAGAACACCACGTGTACGTTGATTCGTTGCCGTCAGTACAGTATATAGTGAACGGATGGTGTAATGTTAGCAATGCGTTAAGTATCTGTCACTTTTCAAAGAATGCACATTCGTTTATTGTGTTTAAACCGGTTTTTGCGATGTTTACCGAATACGTTGGTTCGTGACGATTGCGTCCTAGTAACACACATCTGCCTCGCTTCGAGCCATTGTGCTTCTTCATGTGACATAAAAATACAGTCACCGCTTATTCTATTGACGAAAAGGAATCAACGCTCACGTGCTGTTTAGTAGCGATTCTCTATTTTTGCGCCGCTGATTGGTGCAGGCCGACAACGGCGTGGAATGTTCAGATAACGAGTACGTACACGGCACAGGACTCGGGCTACACAAGAGACAATTATTTTACAGCGGAGGAGATGTTTAGTTGGGTGGGTAGTAATATGTGCGGGTTTCATAGATACGGAAAAATAGGCGCGGGCGACTCACACGATATATTTATGTTAATTCTGGTAATAATAGCTGTGTGAATATATTAAAAATAAAATTTAGTTCTTTTTATTTTATAGCATATTTTTTCCAGGAAAGATAAAAAACTGGTATCTACATCCTCCAATTTTTAATTAATCCTGTTAAATGTAATCAATGAAAAAAATTTGTGAAAACAGGTAGAAACAATTTTCTTGCAGCTTCCCTGCGCAGTTACCACAAGGAAAAGGAAATAGTACAACTTCATTTCTATAGTAATATACAACTTTAACAAATATAATTTGCGAGAATATCANCAAGGAAAAGGAAATAGTACAACTTCATTTCTATAGTAATATACAACTTTAACAAATATAATTTGCGAGAATATCAGCTAGCAGAGAATGCATGTCACAGCCTAGGGAGAGCAATTCTTCCTTATGGCCAAGAGTGACCTTGAGGTGCTTAAAAGAGAAGTATTAACGTTCTGCTTTAAAGTTTAACGCTGGAAATGAATTGGATAAATATTATTATTTCTTTTAGAACGTGTACTAATCTGCGGCTACGACGCAGGGATACCGTACTATTGTCGTTATTTAACATGTCTGGCTTTATCGCGAACGAAATCGCCGGGAAATCGGCATCAGAAATTGGCGCCGTTTTAAAAAAAAGAACGCTGACTCGGGAGGGTGGCTGTTATCTGGCTCACGAGCCGCCATTTCTCTCCCGGCACGGCACGGGCGGAGGCATTGGGCCCGGCGCGGCGTCACGTTTTATCTGGCGGCGAGGCAGTTCTCACGCACGCGCAGTAAAGAGTGCACGCGCCGCTCCGTAGCCGCGGGTCCCGCAGCGACGCGCGCACAGCTACTGCCTGATAACGGCTGCGGTAACGGCCAGGGAGGTGTGATCTCGAGCTCCGCCGTAGTCGCCGAGCCTCTCCCGGACCCCATAGACTGTTCGCCGCCCGGGCCACTTGCCACCTCCTCCTTGCCCTGCGAGCTGCGCGTTAATTCCGCACACACACACACACACACACACACACACTCTCTCTCTCTCTCTCTCTCTCTCTCTCTCTTGTGCTGTTCACCGGCTTTTCGCGGCAAACTGAGCACATTTAAAAGCCCTGCTTAAGATCTACACTATAAACTTAAAACAGCGAGAATTGAGACAAATCAGTGAAAACCGTGAAAATTTAGCAACTGATAATCGGTGTCAGATATCTGATTAATACAGTGTCTGAATTTCACTGATTTAATTGGGATGCCAACTGAATTTCAAGAATTCCACTGCCATAAATCGTTTGTTCCCTGTTAATTTGCTTGATTCGCCGGTCAGCAGTAGCTTATCTACTTATTTTCAGTGAATGTTATTTCACTGATTGATATCACTGATTTGGAGTGTATTTGCATGAACGTTGTGTATTCTTATGCGCTATGTAAAATTTAGGTCACGTCTACAATTGACATGGCGCACATAACATGCGTAGCATAAATAAGTAATACCCTGCATTTGAGATTGCAAAGTCCACAAATAGTATTTGGCGTGGCTTACTTGGCGTTATTTGTGTGACTTGAGGTTAAAATAGCCATAAATGAGTATCTTACGCCAATGAGAATATGAAACGTCATAAAAACTGCTGTAACCAATTTATGCATATAAAAACTCTTTTGCAGAAAAAAATATTTTGTATTCGTTTGCTTATTATAATTGCTAAGAAAAGGTTTTTTTCTTTTTTACGTTAACGCCGTTTGCAGACAGACAGTTTCGCTTGTTATGCTTGGTAAGTAATGAATGATATTTAAGGCAAGTCGATTGTGGACAAGGCCTAACACTGCCATGGCCCTCATCACTTTATTCATGTGTCGGTCAAGTGAAACTATGAAATTATTGGAAAATGAAATAATTTACATATCTGCTGAGTTTTACACTTCTATGCATTAAAAAAACAGAAAGCGAAAGAAACAATTTAAGTTATTAAAAATATATGCCTAACAAATTTAATTCGACGTTAAATCATGGAAATACTTTCCCTCTAAGTTTATTGGGCGAATGTCACTCAGTGCGCACGTTGAAATATATGCAGGTAGGGGCAGTGACTTTTTATAAGGTTGATTTCAAAAGTGCTCACTTTATCGTGTACAGCCTTAATCGGAATGTATTCTGTCAGTACTTCGTCGTGCTATTTTAGAACATAGAGTGAATACGAGGTAGAGCGCCTATACAAGCTGCGCGTTAAAACTCTGTGTGGCAAGCATCGTCTCTTTTATTTTCAGCCAACGCTGTCTGGAAAAGTAGACTTACGCAATCACGCAAATGTCGGCCTGGATGTGTGTCTCCCACACGCCACCCCCTTATAACATCTCAACTCACTAATAGAATTTCGCCAAAGTCGCTACACATATTATTGAGCAAGAAATTTGACTTTTGTACTTCTCTTTAAAGCTGGGTACTTATTTTCAAAATGATGGCTAATAAAATATGCAGTAATATACTACGTCGTATCCAAGGAACCATCTTACTTATTCAAAACAAGTTCACTTCGTTGACTGTATATCATAATCTCATTCAATTAAGAGAGAGATATTGTTATTGGTCCACCATTTTGGAAGCTAGCATAACCTGACAAATTAAATTTTAGCCTTACATCTCACAACATACTTAACCTATTTCCATTAGATTTGTCATATAGTTAAATCTATGATAGGCCATGTAAAACTATGCGATTTGCAAGAAGATTGCACAAATTTTCAAATTGGCGGCCAATTTAAATGTTTTAGACTCATTTGCAGTATCCACCATAACGTTTTACTAAATTTGACCAAACTTTGTATGCTGAAAGTATATATTACTAGCACAAAATATAGCTTCCGTTGTACGTCATTTTGTAAGATTACACAACATGAATAAATAAAACTTTCCTTTTATATCTCCGGAAACAATCAACCCATCGCTACCAAATTTGGGGTACTATGTTTTGCCATGTAAACAGATATATTTTAATTGGGCTGGACACTTATTATGAAAACAGTGATAATATAAACATTTTAGCATCGAATGCTACATCTACGTAATCATGTTACCTTTTTAAACTTTACTTTGTATGCTGACAGTATTTATATAAGCATCAAATAAGCGAGTACAAATTTTTGGTTCGCCATTTTGGAAGATTGCGCCATATGATATTAAAGTTTTGAAATCCTTTCTTGGGATGCATTTAAGTGAATCCCACTGAATTGGTGACACGGTGGCTGGGTGGTTAGTCTGCTCGCCTCCCACCAAGGCGAACCGGGTTTAATACCCGGCCGGGTCACCGGATTTTCGCATGTGCGAATCGTGCCGGACGATGCCGTTGGTCTGTGGGTTTTCTCGGAGATCTCCCGTTTTCCCCACCCATTTATTCCTGTGCCGCTCCGTACTCACATCAATCACCCTCATCGGCTCTCAAGATCTCGCTTTTAAGGGCCGCCCAAATCTCTTCACTCACTCACCCACTGAATTCAGACAACAGTTTATAATTTTATGTCCTTATTTTATGTATTTAATTTAAGGAGGCAGGAAAATTTAAAAATAACTGTCACGTAAATATTTAAGGTTAGTGTGACATATGTCCCAGATAATTTCAACCAAAATTTACATGCTGGCATTATCAATGACAAACATAGAGTGTTCTAATACATAATCTTTTAGTCCGCCTTTTATGGAGATAGCAGCAAATGGGAAAGTAGAACTTTTATGCTATATTTTGCGAACTAATGTACCCAACGCCACACAATTTGGCATACAAGTAGTACTACGGTAGGCAATATAAATTGACATGTTTGAAAAGCAGTAGGTATTTTTTTATGACAGTAATATAAACGATTTTTTTTGGTACTTTATATATATATATATATATATATATATATATAACTGGAACCAGAATTCATGTTTCAAAGTTCATGATGTGAATCATTGTAGAAAATAACAATGGAAAAACTATTACGTGGTGAATATTAAGGGAAGTACAAGGTGTCAAAAATCGAATTTCAAAATGCACTATTGTAAATATTGCAGGAAGTACTTGAGATGGAGGGACCAAAATCCGAATGGTATTTCACGAATAGGAGATCTTACATCTGATCGTCTCCCTCCGAAATACTGTGCCACCGGAAGGGAAGACCCACTGGTACTTTGGTGCTATGTTTTACAATTTATAATATAATTGTTGTAGTGCGTTTTGGAGTCTTTCCCTGTCATGGATGCCAACGCGTCACTTCAGTTTGCTTCATTTTCCACTGGTTTTGCTTGACTTTTAACTTTATTCGTCTATACCTGTGTGCCGAAAGGACAGCGGTACAATAAAATAAGTGCTCAAATGTTACATATGTTAAATATGTTTGTCATGCCGTGATTGGAAGACGTATCTAAGGTTAAAATGCCGAGAGAAGAGAAACGCTGAGTTGGTGTTTGCATAGCGATGTCTACAGCGCTTGTTTCCCAAAGTCACTCGAAGGATAACTGTGCAATAAGACTAGCAACACACACTATGAGCCAATATCTAATCACGATGTGAGTACACATGACGGTGAGCTTACTACCAAGTTCTGACACAAGGAGGTCTGTACAGTTGGTCATAGGACACACATTCATACAGACATTACGTTTTATGAGGTATTACGCACACTATTTCCTTCACAGATTTTAAGTTTATATATAACCCGCATTCTAAAACGTAACATATACTATTCAGCCACGTTTTCAATACTTAAACATATATCAGAACTATTTAATACGGTCGTCTAACAGAGTTTAGGCCTTATAACTGAAACGCATTATGTTTCTTCTTTTATAGAAAAGGAGCGGGAGAGTTGAATGATGGTCAGGAGAGAGCAAGTCATAATGCGTTGAAGGAGTATACATATTTTTACGGTTACTCACTGTAATGTAACTCTACGCATTTACATATATATATATATATATTAAATTAATCCATGGCTTCATTGTGATGTGTCCTATGGAGATTTGAGCAGAAATGGAGACCGAATAAAGAGTAAAATGTGTCGACGGTAAAGTAAGCATTTTTAAAATCAACCTATGAAAAATATCACAGACTCTACCTACATATACTTTAACGGGTACACTGACTGGCATTCTCGCAGTAAAGTTTGCAACGACGGAGGGAAAGAAGTTCCATACCTTTATGTTGAATTAAAAGTGTTAGGTTATCATTTTTGTGAATTTTGTGAATGGTGAAATGATTTCCTTGAGTTTATTTCGTAATGCACATAAGGGTAATAAGTTTCAAGTTTGCAATGTATTTCCTTTTCTAATAACTTTATGGGTTTCATTTACCGACGGACGAATAAAGTGATTAGACATGCGACGCAAAATTACACAATGTGCATAATATATATAAATATGATACACAGCCATCACAGCCATGCTCTTATTTTTTATCAAGGTGCTCTTAGCCATTACGGCCATTCCGCACCCCGGCCGCCCAGTCGGCAGGAAAAAGGGATCACGCTCTCTCATCGCAGACATGACCAGCGCTCACCGAATTTGACCCAATCCGAAGCCCCCATCTGATTTACCAGATAGCACCAAGCATGTCCTACTACAAGGCCTGAGATCCTAGTACTCAGTTTACCAAGCGTGTGGTAAACTGGACGCTGGTCACAGGACGCTACCGGAGCAGGTGTTCTGCTCACCGCCCGATTCTTCAATAAGAAAGGGAATCTCTCCGAGCCTCCTCCAGCATGTGGAGTCAAACACTGCCAGCACGAGTCCAACCTCTATTGATCAGTACACTAGTGAGAACCACTGATGGGGCTCACCTGATCGTCCCGTGCTACCTCTTATTTTCCATGGCACGAGTGGGTTTTCCCATGCCCCACCACCAGGGCCACCACCCACGCGCAGGGAGACGCGGAGAATCTCTGAAAATTGGTGGGTACCGTCATCCTAGTCCGGTTTTATACCCTGGATTTTCGTCACTGAAAGCCATGCTCGCCACGCCGCCCATAAGGCTCGCCCCGCTGACGTCAGACACTTGTCCTTTACCATACATATAATTTATTCACAGGGAAATTCCTGTTTTGGGCCCCAACGGCCTGAATGCCAAGAGGCCCAACACCTCATCAAGTGGTTGGGTCTAGGTACCAACTATCGGCTCAAGCCATCACGGCAGATACCCCTAGCCAGTCACTAGGAAGCTGGTATCCCATAGGGCACGGGCGGCGGAGCTTAATTAGTTTAAACAGGGGTGGGCCAAGAAGCCTTGGGTCATCATGGGTGTTGAGAGGCTATAAGAGACGCATCACACACCCTTTCTGGAAGTCGGTACCGGACCAGACTCGGTTACTATAGCATAGTACTGCCACACCACCTCAACGAGTAAGAGCTTGCTATTTGAAATCCAATGCCCAGCCGATTACAACAGCCGCTGTCCGTACTCCCCAGCCCACCATTCTGATATCACGACAACTTAATACCCATTGGCTCCATTGCGTTCTGGAGGAGGAGTTTAGATTTAAATGCTGATACTCTTTTCAAAACCTGGAACCACGTTTTCTTGATAAATCGACGGACTTATGAGGTTGCTTGTGATTGCGTCGCAGTATAAATATTAAGTTTTGAGAAATTTAACGCACAAGTTAGCCGAGCTGAACACAATGTAATGGAAACACTGAAAATATATAAATGTAATTACTTTCATTCAGAGTTTATAAGTGTTTGTTACAGTACATACGGATGGAAATGCTTCCTTTGTGTTTGCAAACATTGCACGCTGTGAAACCTCACACCACCGATTGCTTCCGCTGCTATCTTCGCTGTACCTGTACAACAATCACTATATCGTCGTATTCTTCAAATTGAAACGTTCGTAGATTTTAACGTTATATTCATGGCCACGCACCCACACGCCGAGAAGCTGAGGTAGGTTGACCAAAGCCGAAACCTTACAATTGTAAAGGAATCTAATTAACTTTATTCCCTAAACTTATTGCTTCAAATTGCAAATATGTGTGGAACACAATGGTAAATTTTGTTATTTGCGTTGTCGTTAAGTGGACAAGATCTGACTTAAAAATATTTACTTATTTCTTCCTGACAACCAATTTTGTATTCAACCAGTTTAGGCGGTTAAAAGAATTTTCCTGCAGTTTGCTACCATTAATGACTCTAAATTTTTTTTTCAAACAAATATTGTTTGTTTTTCATGCTCAGAAACATAGCGTATTCGATTGATTGAGCCATTCCATTCTTCTTAAATTTAGTTGATGTGTGGCGCAAAGACATTACCACAAGTTACAACAGATACATGTTGGACACAGGACGTCTGGCTTAATTTAGTATCTCACATGACTCTTAAACTTCGAATTTTCATGTATCTTTGTAAAAAAAAATTCTGTATTTCACATTTGTTAATTCCCTTCTAAGGCACCGACATTTAAAGTGTACGTTACAAGCAAATGGTTTTCCTGACAACCGGGTGTGATTTGGCTATTAGCAGAAACGAACTATTTATTCCAAGGCACCATCTTTATACATACGCTTACACACTTCCCCGTAGGGATAGATTTTAATAAGTTCTAAATGACTGATAACCTGATACATTCTTCGTGATTTCAGCTGTACTTCTAAGTTATATCTAAAATCATTTAACCTTGGTGATGCTTTTATGTGTGAATATTATTTCATAATGCCATGTTATTAAACACAGAAATTATAATAAAAAAACCCCGGTAATTTTATGAGTTTAAAAGTAGGTATGCATTATAAAATGACAAGTCGCAATATATGTAAGCAGGATGCTTCAATTGGGGAAATTTTTCCTCGTAAGATAAATTATATTTAGATATGCCAAAAACACAGCTGTGGTAACAATGTTCGACATTATGTTTCTAGCTCATTATATTTTATTAAAACTATATTGATATATAATACATAAATTAGTACGTGGCTAAATAGCTACACTAAATATTTGCACAGTGTGGTTACCAAGGAAGTCATGGCGTTAATTAATTAAATAAAACAAGAAGGTGTATTCAGCACTGCTGAGCAGCAACATGTCCTGAACATAAAAGGGAATCAATTGATGCGTAAAATGTGTTTTTAAAAATACATTAACTGTGATAATGAGTGACTGTTGCAAGCCTAAGAATCTTTAATTTGCCATAATAATTAGCTTTAGATTGTTATCTCGTTATTAAATTATATGTGATTTTAAAATTAAACTCCATATTTTTCTTTTTTTTTATCTCTCGGAATAAACAACTCCCTATTTTACACGCCATTAACGTAAAAGGTAAGCTTTGCAATACCAAGGGAATAATAAATATAGCAGACCTGAAACACAGAGAGTGTCGCATGCCTACAGCTCATGTCGCGCCTCAAAGACTAATGCGCGGTTTCACAAATAACTACCCTCAACGCAGAGAACTTGCAGCAATGGTTTCAGTACAATCTCCAGTCGGATCAAAGTTCCAATGTTAAAGCGTATCACTGAAGTGATCGGTCAGTTCTGGTCGTATATCTCCAGATCTTTGTTCCGAAAATGTGTGAAATGGAATTGCCATTTAACATAGCGTGTGTGAATTGCTATTTCATTGTAAAATACATTAAAATATAGTTTTTGCGGACATAATTATAAAGAACAGATTTGTTACTTAACATAAGATCTATTTAAAAATCACCAAGGAAATTTTATTATAATACTAATAATAGTGTTAACTGTGTAACATGATGAAATTATTTGTAATGTTAACTATAACATTACTGAATATAAAATGTTTCATAGCCGAAGACTTGTGATTATGGAATTCCAAGGAATATTATTTGAGATTCCAACTGAATTAAGTTACAATCATTTTAAAAGTGCTGTTTTTAAGCTAATTATAAGTTCATTTTACGTCAGTAGGCCTGTCTGAGAATAACATGAATTTAAGTATTGCGAAAAAAAAATTCCCATTCTTATGTATGAAAACGTTATTTGAACCGTGAAACGAGTACAAAAATGATTATTTGGAAATATGAAACTAGGGCATGGGCATTAAAACTATTTGGCCTTTATTTTTCCTTATAATTTTAAATAAAATTTTCTGTAAATGATTTATGGAATCGTGAAAACGGGGTATGAGTTTATGGTGACTATGTTTTCCCGGCAATCCTTTAAACATGGAGAATTTGAAATTATAATTTCTAAAGACCTCCATCGAACAAAACCTGTTACATCCATTATTCCAGGAAGACTTAATCCGGCATTACTACAAAAGTTGACGTAGTGTTTTGCCACAATATCACTGTGTTTATCTGAAATTGAAGTTATTTGTCAATTTCTTGATAAAAAGTTTACCGATTAATTTGGGAAATGTTTCAATATTTAATTGTTTTCCTTCTGAGAGTATATGCATTAAAGTAGAAAGTGACGTTAACGAAAACAATTGTTATATATTTATAAATTTTACTACTTTAGTTTATTTGACGTAGGTAAACCAGATATTAAGTTCATGGAAATGTAGNGTTATTTGTCAATTTCTTGATAAAAAGTTTACCGATTAATTTGGGAAATGTTTCAATATTTAATTGTTTTCCTTCTAAGTGTATATGCATTAAAGTAGAAAGTGACGTTAACGAAAACAATTTTTATATATTTATAAATTTTACTACTTTAGTTTATTTGACGTAGGTAAACCAGATATTAAGTTCATGGAAATGTAGNGTTATATATTTATAAATTTTACTACTTTAGTTTATTTGACGTAGGTAAACCAGATATTAAGTTCATGGAAATGTAGCTTTACCCTTAAATAATTCTGATGCATATTTGACAGAATAAATTAATTCAACATGACTTAAATAACTACCCAATGAACTTGAGTAAGATATAGTTTATTGCCCCACAAGTAAAACAACTTATATATTACAATAATCCAAAAGTTTTAAAATAAAATTTGTTTCTATATAGAAATGACACGCCACATTAATCCAAAGCCGCTGTCTAACATTTCACATCGAACTACGGAATACTCGCAATGGCGATTTTCTGTCCAGTTAATAAGTAAGCAAAAATGTTTCAAAGATTTTTTAAAAATGAATATGAAATAATGTAAAAAATGCATATATGTAATACGCGTATTTATTAAGACGAAACTAAAATCAATCTACTAAAGAAATGTTACGGGTTTAAATTTGTAATGTTTAAATAAAATGTGCCTTTGAATAGTAACATCCAATTTATAACAAAGTATCATTGGTTGAAATTATTGTAATTATACTTATGCACTTTTTACGAAGTTGGCCACTTCTTATTTTAATTTCTACTTCTAGTGTATTTTTATCAGATTTATGGTAGAGATTCTTTGTGAACAATAAATTAATCAAAACCAACTTTCATAAAATATTTGCTTCTAATGTAATGGTGTGAATTTCTTTACTATAAATCATTGCCTCTCGTGTGTGTGTATATATATATATATATATAGACACACACACACACACTAGCTTTTACCCGCAGTTTCTCTCGCGTGGTTATTGTAACAAACTTATAGGGAGAAATAACGGTATTTGTTAGTACACAGACACTGATCATAAACACAGAACAGAGCACTAACGATGTCATTTTTTGGTGTAAGAATAGTTCTTTTACATAGCCACTGGTCATCATTTATATTTCTTTGTATATCTGCGTAAACGCTAGCAATCAGTTACGAATCACTCTGCACCAAATTACTCAAATCCCCCGTTCGTGACACACAGCCCTCGGCATCTGTTTCTAAACGCCTATCTCCAATTTTTAATAGTGTATCAGCATTATGTCCTGTATAAACGGCATTGTACAGGTGCACACTCATATTTGCGTTAAGGTGAATTTCTTGACATTTGTCCATATGCTTGACTACTTGAGACAGGCTTTGATTTCATCTGCAGGTGTGCCCCTCTGAATCACCGGTCGGGTTTGGCGGAATTCTCCAGGCAGTAATACAACCATTGCTCCCACAATGTTTGTATTGTATTGTTTATCCCGTAGAGTCCGGTTTAGGGCCTCTATCGCTTTTTTTGTGTGACATTGTGCTTTCGTCCCACACTAAAAACTTACATTGACGCAGCGTTGTATTCCGGGCGCTATTTTTACTAAATATTTTTTCTTGAGCGGATGAGATATATTTTTGGGATAAAAAGTAGCCTATGTCACTTTCTAGCCTTCCAACTATCTCTGTACAGAAAATCACGTCGATCCGTTGCTCCGTGCTACGCGAAAGGACAAACACAGACACTTTCATAATTAGAATATGAGTTATGATATATGTATACATATACATACATATACATACATATATACATATATATAATGTATACATATTATATACAGAAAGAGCCTATTACTCCAATCAATAGGAGTAATAATTATATAAAAAGATTGTATGTTACCACAACGCTTTAGGATTTAGAGGAGGGTGAATATTCATAGAAAGAAACGTAACATTGACCATTGATAACTACAAACACATATGATGTGGTAACAATGCACTGTTTACTACATGTAATGGTTGGTTATTTACATGTTAATGCTTCACATGGTAATCAGCTCTTACAGGAGATATTCAAACACTCATCCATGCAGATCATAATAACACCACACGTACTCCGAATTATAACCCCATATAATATATTTTTTTTCTTTTACTGACCCACGTTATCAGCTGCTTCAGTTAGGCCATATCGTCACGAATAGCCCTGATATATAGACGCACGCATATATGTATGTTTTTATAAAGTACTTTACAAAGTTTATTATTTTATTAATGTATTGGTAAAAATATTAAAAGAGAAAGGGAATCGTAACTTGTAGGTAGAATTTATATACAAAGTTGTGGTTTTCAAACATCAGTGCATTTCAATTTTCTGTGAAAAAATTTACGGTTTTAAAATATACAAATTTATTTATTAACATAATTTTGTGCAACTAATATCATACTTTTCATAATGCGCGTTCACGTCTTAAGTATTATTTGAGTATAAAAGGCGATTACCTATATCTGAGAAAAACACAATACGGTTAGAGTCAGATGGGGCAACGTGTGATGCACCACCAGATTAGCGCCATTTGCTTTCGTAGCGACTTGATTCGCCATCCAGGAGATGCTATTAGGAATAGTACTTGGATAAAAAAACAACTGAGTAAATCGGAACGATAGGATATCTGTACGTCGTCGAAAAGGCAAAAGAACTAACAGCGAATTTGTTTACACGCTATTTTGAAGGGAAAATGAAGTCAAGATTGTTTTATTAAATGTTTTCACTTCTCAATAAACGCGGGGAAATATCTCAATTAGTATTGAGTAGATTCAAATAGTCGGTTTGGGTGCAAGCATCATGCATTAAGAAGAAGTAGGAATTGCCTGCCAACTCGCTTGATGAGGCGGCCGGGAGCCTGGGATGGCCATGTTATCGACAAAATGGAATGTTTCACCCTAAAAAATCACTTAAGAAATAAATTATTTTACCGAAATATCTCTCTTTTCACAAAAAAAAAAAAAAAAAAAAAAAAATATGGAAAAATGAGGAAAGCGTATTTGAAGCTCCTCGATCCACGAGCCGTAAAGTCCTCAGACGAGAAAGAGGATTAGAGGCTCTAAACGGATTGAGTCACTTAATACTCAGAGTAGTAAAGGAGGATTGAAACTCCAAACCAGGTCCACCGGACCAGGGAGGATCAACGGGACATGAACCCCTCCACCGACTGCCATCATACACCTATCCATGTTTGTAATCCCCTACTCCCACCCACCCTCTCCACAACTCCTCTTAGCCATTGAGACCTTAACCTTGACGCCATTAACCTTAAACTCGAAAAATCAAGAATTAAAAATCGAAAAACTTAAATAAATGAAGAAAACATCGACGAAAAACTTTCATGCCCTAAGCGAAAAAACCATGTTGGATGTGTGTGACTCTGAGGGTTCGATTTTCGTAAAGATGGCAGAGCATAGCCACTCCCTAGTACAACGATCAGCAGCCGAATGAACACGCAACTATATATTCCATTGTATACCCCTTCCCCCATCAAGCATGTCCATGCCCCCTTCATACCTCTCTCCACTCCACTTCCCTCGTCATACACGCGCCATTGCCTGACCACTCCACCCTCCTCCTCAGCATCCACACATGCCCTCAACCCAACTCCCGACTACCCCCCTCCCTTCTAATAACTCGTCATAGCTCGCCCCCTTCACCAACCACCCAGGCCATCCACCGACCACATTATTCTCCACCCCGCCCCCTCTTTCTCTAAACGAAACCCAAACCGGTTCCTGAAGAGACTGACTCTACCCAATACTGGTTCCTGCCGAGACCAATTAATGCAAAAATGGCTAGAACAATGGACAAGACCAACCCTTCATACCATTAAACAATACCAACATTTGATGATAACCAATCTCGAAAATGTTGCTCTGCGCCCAAAAATATAGCAAAATCTTCGAAAATCTAAGCAAATTTTCTCAATACCTATCAATTAGAACTGACCATAAGAAAGGGTCATGCCAAATGAACAGGCCAATCACCCAGTTGCGAAACATTCCTAACAAATATTCCTCATTTCATTCGTTCGCCATATATAACTCAGTAGATTTTAATCGACCCGAGTAAGGTATAATTCTTCAGATCCTACCAAGACCTCCTCCTGCACATGCTTGCATAAATTTTATCTAAAACAGATTTTCGTAATCGATTGTATACACCAGTGAATTAATATGACTTTCAGAGAAGCAGGACGGACAGTATTATAAATTAAACTATCATTATTATGTGTATATAAATATTTTTTTAAATTATTTAGTACATTCTATCTTTCTAATTATATAATATTTTCAATATTTATATTTTTGAGATATGTACAGATCATTAATATTAACCAACATTCTCATGTGACACAACATCGATTCTTTAGTTCACTAATGATATAAGATATCTCCTTAGTGTGCGAAAAATTTCCATCTTATTGCAAACCGATTAAATGCCTGAGTCTATCAACAAGTTCATTTGGATCTTCGGGAAACATGTAGTAAGTATTCTCAGCGTCTTCTGCCTTCTCTATTTCGCTCGTTGCAGCAAATGTGGTAGATGGATTTGCCAGAGCATCGAGAAAATGGCCGTCGTCTTCAGCACCTGCACTGTCTTCATGCTAATTTTCATCAATGCTGTATTCGTGATCGTCATCAACCCCTGTTTCGTATTCTAAATTAAATATTTTCTTTTTGTAGCAGGTCGTTTATTTTCGAATTCATTGATTTCACGTGAAAGTCTTGCAAATGAACATTCTTTACAAATCGACTCTAACTCGCGTCGTAGGTCTCTCATTGCATCATTAGCATTAAATGCCTCGTCATAATAGTCTGTGGAATAAATATCCATCGATGCAGCAAGTGCTATTGACGACATCACTGGCTGGCTGCCAGTAGACGAACCCTTGCAGATCTTGATGTGTTCCTTCAATGTGTCGCCTTTAATAAACTGCATGTGGCCATTGTGGTAATATTTTATCATGCGAGTTCTCTTGTCGTCTGCGAAAATATTACGCAGTGTATTAACAGGAGGAAAAAACAGCTTTTTTTCAGTGGGCGAAAGAGCACTTCATTTGTTGGCCTTGATGTGTTTATTTAAGTTATCACGTCGAGTGAACTGTTTGGAAAATTATTGATAGTTAAGAATAGCATGATACGGTTTCTTCAAATAATCGCTTTGACACAGTAACAGCATGGTTTTACGATAATTTTTGAGCAGACATTGAAGGTACGCATTTTGCTATATTAAAAATGATAAATTACATATATGAAAATTATACATCTCATTTTAAAAGTTCCCTGTGTTACAATTAAAAGAAAGTACTGTTACATCCTTTTCAAATCCATCCATATTTTACGTGTAATTTAACTCATGATAATGGCTGACTAAAGGGGAATCGCAAACAATCCCTTTGAAGTTTGAAATTAAGGATCTCATAAGCTCTATACTTATCCAGCATGACGTTCAGGAGCTGCTTCTCACCACAGTCTACAGCTGCCTAGGCTTTTTTAGAGCTAAATCTATGGTTCCTCTCCCCACACAAGGGGCCTAATTGTTATAATGTTTCNTTGACGTTCAGGAGCTGCTTCTCACCACAGTCTGCAGCTGCCTAGGCTTTTTTAGAGCTAAATCTATGGTTCCTCTCCCCACACAAGGGGCCTAATTGTTATAATGTTTCATGAATCCAATTACAATTACATTTTAAATTCCAAACTGCGCAGAGGTCAAATACAAAGTTTTTGAATGGTTGGTGTCAGAATTCAAAAGGTGTATCGGTGCTTCACAACTCCAGTGTAAAAACACATCATGCAACACCAGCGCAGCAGGTGGTGAACTGAAGACACACAGCAGTCAGCGGCCGCGTGCTGGTCAGTCTCTTGGTAATACGTGATGTGGACTGCTGCTGAGTGAGCGAAGAGCCATTTGACCCTGGCAGCCACCAGACACCGACGTATAGTTGCCTCGCCCAGGGCAGACCATGAATACGATGTCGATTCTACACCAAAGGTAAGACGTCCCGTCACGTTGTCCCCTAGGATTAGTTATGAAGAAATTTGCGATGTAACCCTTCACTGTCGGTATAATTTTCATAGTTGCAAGGCGGGTCGGGAAAATGGCTGAGAGAAGGAAAGTTTTGTCAAATGAAAAGCTCGTATCATCCTCCACCCCTAATTCGATGAACCCAGGAGAGGACCCGTCTATCAGCAACCGGAAAATCTGTCGAGATTGCCAGTCTCGGCAAGCCCTCCGACGACTCACTCAACTGGAACCTACACGATGAGCAGCACACTTCACTGGAGATGTCTCAGCAGCCGGCATCCACCATTCAAACCAACTGGCAATTTCTTGCAAAAATAGTCAATCAATCAGTATGAATATCACCCTTGACCTCTCACAAGAGAAAAATGAAGCATACTCCGGGAATACGCCCGATCTACCTGATTCCCAGACTCCATTTGGATGGAGTTTGAAATTTACAAAAACAAATTTTCACAGATATACAATTATAAAGTTTTCAATTCCGCAAGAAAATGAAAATAAAAAGATGAAAAGATGAGCATGAACTTCGAGAATCAACTCCATGACCTCACATTAAAACCTACATAAAAGTTATATTCAAAATACACATACATACTATATACATTTACATCTCTATTGCAAATATATAGTTTATCTACAAAATATTTTTCACAATAGTTTTTATTTTTTCTGTTTTTTTTTTCTTTTTCGCAAAGGAAAAGATTATCCCACCAGATCACGATCCTACCTCAAACATTACCTAGATAAGTACCTTTTTAACGGCATTACATGAGCCTTCTTTAAAATCCGAAGATTACTCTCATCCTCAGATACCACTGCCACAGGCGACCGAAACTTCATAATAATAAAAGGCCCTGAAATATTTAGTGCTTACTTGGCAGTTAGCTGTGCCAATTATGAACTGAAATAATGAGCCTCTAGCAAAACACTATCACCTACATGAAATTTTACAGTACCAGCATTTTTATTATGCTTAGATGCTATGTGTACATAATACTTGTGGAGATTCCTCGTAGCTTCTTCAAATACCTCATCCAAATCCTTTTGGTTTACTGCCTCCTAATAGAACTCATGAAAACTCGACGCTTGAATAAGGGGACGAAACAAACTCCTGCTAAATAATATTTATGTGGACACACGCTTATTGGCATCACTAGCCACATTGTTAAAAGTATGAGATAGGTGATACAACATTGTGTCCCATTCTCTGAGAGAACCGGTCTGAAATGCTCTCGATACTGCCTTGAAGTTCCGATTATAACGTTTTACCGAATTCGCCTTAAGATAGTATGGCGTAGTCTGGATCATTTTTGTTCCTCACAAACATGCAATATTTTAAATTTCTACTGATACAGAATAGGGGGCGTTATCAGACACACGATATACTGGCAATCCAAAAATGGAGAACAATCTTTGACATTAGATCTTACAGATTTCTGCAGACTTCGTAGAACGCATCAGGAAAAAGAAAATAAACTTACTAGTTTTATCCACATCCACCAGAATGGATGTAAATCCAGCTTTTGTCCGAGGTAGAGGGCCAAACAATCCACAACCCCATTGTCAATTCCTTTAACATGTCTCACAGAATATTCAAATCTAGTTAAACGCACTAACCACCAAGCCAAACGTCCTCCGGACTTATTTGTGGACAAAAACCAACTCAAGGCTTCATTGCCAGTGTTTAATTCTAATTCACCCCCTTCCAAATAATAGGCAAATTTTTCCATGTCGTATAAGACTGCTAGAACTTCTTTCTCGTAGACAGAAAATTTCTGCTACGCTGACGTGAGCAAATTACTAGCATTATCTACGGGAACCAGATGGTTATCTATTATCTGCAAAACACTAAGCCTAAAGCATTAGAACAATCATCAATGTTAGGTAAATGTAATCCAGGTGTAGAAGCCAATTTTTCTTTTAACTGATTAAGCGCATTTTCCTGGTTTGTCCCCCAAACAAACTGCACTCCTTCCCTTTTAAGGACGTTGATAAATTCAGAAATTTTAGCAAAATTTGGTATAAACTTGACATAAAAAACCTGTCACTCTAAGAAATTTCTGAGAGCTGCAAAATGTCATTATAGGCCGAACATTCTCAGGGTCCATGAGTAATTTACTGTCCGTTATCACAAAACCCAAATATTTAACATACCTTTTTGCCCACGTGCCCTTCTCCGGGTTAACTATTAAACCAGCTTCTCTCAAAGCCGTCAATAAAACACGCAAATGTGTCATATGGTCTTCAAAAGTTTCACTATATATTGTCATGATGTATAAATAAAAAATCATATTTATACTGTCCTATCACATGAAACAAAACCCTTGACATGGCCTGATGATCGCAATTTACACCCATTGGTAACCAATTCAATTGATATTGACCCCACAGAGTTAAAAAAGCAAAAATCTCTCTAGAGTTGAGATGCAGGTTGCGATGCAAAAAGGCGGAATTTAAATAAAAAATGGAAAAATATTTCGCTTTTCTTATATGTTCAAATACTTACTCAATTGTGGGTATAGGCTTTTCACGGTAAAGTGAGCACATTTGAAGCCTTGGTTACATTTTCCTTTCAGCCATTTTTTATCCTTTGACCACCGTTTTAAATAAATATCCATATGTGCGTATTAAACACAGCAGTGTGTATATTTCACCGCACTAGGAAGTTAACGCCTAAAGCTAAAACAAAATATATATTTGACTATTATTACAGATGAGAGGGCTTTCAAAATTGCTCACTTTACCGTGAATAGCCTACAATGGGTATGGATCCACATAAATATTCTTATTTACTCGACGATAGCCACATTTAACAAAATACATGCCTGGTGTTTTCTTATGCTATAAGAATACTGGGCTGGAATAATATATACTTTCAGAGAGGTCTCCAAAATATTCAGTTCTTGCATTTCCTACAATAACTGTTTAAAAACCTTCAGTTAAGGTGTTGCGGCCCAATAAAGTGCCGATGAAATTGGTTCCTAATCTTTAAGCCTTAACACTGTTGGACGTTTAGTATAATGGCCTAGCTTTGCAGTAATAACGTCTGTAAAGTTCTACTCTCTCAGTTATTGGGTCTTTTTTAATGAATTTTTTTGAACTGGTGAAGTTGGTCTCAAGTGAGTGAAACAGTGTCAAGAACAAATAAATATAGTCCTTGTTCTTCCCCCCAGACGGTTTATGGTTTCTTACGAGGCACAGATATGCTGCACAAAAGATAACCTATAAATAAATACTTAAACAGGCCGCTTTATTGCCTCTGATTTCGACTTCACTGTGCTTAAAATTTTCAGATCTCTCTAAAAGTTAACCCTAAGGCTCTTCCATCACCTCTGTATTTCTTAACATATTACGAAGAAAATTTCAAGAAAGATGTAAACAAAACGGTATATTAAAAATTATTTTATCATAAATTAATTACTCTCCTGTAAAGTTGTCCTATAACCTCTCTCGTCACTTCGTTAGCTCCGTTATACGTGTAAAATAATCACTATTTATTTCAAAAAGTTTAGGTTTTTGGTACTTGACAACTGGCTACGCCATTATAGATTCACACTATCATATCCCTTGGGTAATATCAACTGTACGAGGTATTGCAAAAGAAATTTGCCACCTAATGTGAACAAACATGGAAAATATGTGTCTACAACAACATAAAGTTGACAAGAAATTACGTATNACATGGAAAATATGTGTCTACAACAACATAAAGTTGACAAGAAATTACGTATTGCTGAAGGTTGTAAACCCAGGACACTCATACAGTCTTATATAGGAGTCACATATATACAAAACGTTACATTTATACAACTGAAAGAACGCAGCATTCTTTACTTATATTAAAGGAACATTTTTACATTTTTTTTTACTTGAATTATGTGAAGCTGATTACAATTTAATTATAGACGTTGGTTCATAGATGGGGGTAGGGGCAGTGATATTTTTCAAATGTTGATTTCGAAAGTTTTCAGTTAACCGTGAATAGACAGTAAGTTGAGCGACCTGGATATCTTCTTAATTTCCATAACCTACGTACTAATACAACGCCGGTATATTTTTATTGATGNAAGTTGAGCGACCTGGATATCTTCTTAATTTCCATAACCTACGTACTAATACAACGCCGGTATATTTTTATTGATGCTCCAAAGCTCCAATCTTGTAGCTATGTAACTAGAGTATCTTTCGATAAAAAAAATTTTCCTGCGAGTCTTGGTATTTCAAATTCCTGCAAAAAGTGTCTGTGCTAAAAATTAAAAATTAATTTGTATAATTTTTTTTTAGAATAAGTCAATTTCATAAGTTTTTCTAAGATGCGTTAAATATTCTTCGCTAGTTAAGAAACCCTCTTTTAGTTTTGCCTGAATTAATTGTTATTCAAAATTTATTTCNGCGTTAAATATTCTTCGCTAGTTAAGAAACCCTCTTTTAGTTTTGCCTGAATTAATTGTTATTCAAAATTTATTTCATTTGCATTAACATAATCATTACCGAATATGTATTTTGTTTTAAGTTGCTGGATAATTTTCTAAGTAAATACATTATTTCTGCCACAGGAAATTAAACGGTTCTTATTTCTTTTGTGTCATGACAGTTACTACCTACATTAAAGCTATACCTACCTGCCATGCAAGTCTTGCCGTGATAAAACTTTTACCTACTCTAAATGTTTGAGGAATAAATATATATGCCTCAAACGGAGACGTTTATACTATATTTCATAAGATTATTGTGATTGGAGGTAGTGGACGAATAAAGCAAAACAACTGAAGTCTGGTTTGCTAAGTTGCGCACTACGGCTGGAATATAAAGTAAAGAAGGTACCAGACAAATTAGTAAATATTTTCCATGATTTACTGTTAGTTTTTTTAATGTTAAATCATTAACGCAGCACACTAAATTTATTGCGATAGACTGTCGTATATCTGAAGTAATTTATCTGAACTTACATGGAAACATTTTATAATTATTGCGCAAACATTTACGAAATATTGGCAGAACATGTCGTTTTTGAAGTTAAAAGCCGTTCTTATGAAATTACGGGTGTAAGAGATTAATGTTGTATTTTGCCCACTACCATGAAATTTCGTCCTCGTGTTATGAAAGGGAAAACATTGCACAGACATGCATGTTCTCAGTATACCAGACGCTATTTTACAAACAACTTTCTGAAATTGTGACATAGTAAATCACATGACTTGAACCACTTGATATATTTCCACTTGACATTTTAATTGAGTGGTTGCTAGTTTTGCATTATCCAAATTATCGGTGAATTTACCTCTTAACTTACGTTTCAATTTATTAAGTAAAAAATACGCATTTCTCTTGTTTAAACACTTGTGAATTAAAGTTCATGTTAAATGAACTTTAGGCTTAATTTTATGTTTTTAACTCGTTACGTTAATATTCTTATATTTATGTATTATTTATTATCACAGGCATATATACTTCTCAATTCGTCATTAATATTCTTATTACATCAGTTAAATGGGATTCTTTTCCTTTATTCATTTAAGAATTTCCATTTTTCCGTGGACGTGCTTTAGACTGCTGTATGATGCAGAACACGCAAAGCTAGGCACGGGGTGAGGTATAAAACTGCTCTTAGTTACTCTGTTTTCTCTCTACCTCTTCCTGCAAAATTAGAAAAGCAAGAACATCTGCATCTGACAGTCTGTAGCGCAGGTCTGAGGTTGTAGGGACACGTGGAAAGAGACATTTTATGTAATATAACTTGTGGTGCACCCTAGGTATAGAGGAGAAAAGGGAAAATTATTCCAAGACAGCAAAAGCGAGATTTTTGCTTTCAAATAAACATAGCTAAATTTCCTTTCACATAAATTGTTACAAGGGAAACCACTTAAATTATTAAGAGAAAATTATGATCTATTTTTATATTTATAATGTTGCATAAAATGCAAGGAAAACATTAAACTAAATACATTTATTATAAGTTTACTGCTATCATATATTAAGTCACTCGATCTTATTGTCCGTGNGAAAACATTAAACTAAATACATTTATTATAAGTTTACTGCTATCATATATTAAGTCACTCGATCTTATTGTCCGTGCCATGTTACAAACCATTAATTAAATAAATAATTCCATATATGACTAGCTGAAATATAGAAGTGAAAATTATGCGGTGTAAAGCTTGTTTTAAAAATATCACAACTACCAACAATAATAATACATAAAGGGAATAGAAACTTTCTGCTTTTGAAGAAAAAAATTTGGGAAAACCTTAATAATAACTAGCTTAAATAAAAAATTCTGGGTATCTAAATTCANTGCTTTTGAAGAAAAAAATTTGGGAAAACCTTAATAATAACTAGCTTAAATAAAAAATTCTGGGTATCTAAATTCATATAAATATCTTCTATAAACATCAATATTTGTCCTAACCAAAGGAAACCAATCAGGACGTACACTGAAGAGTAACTCGATGCGGTCGGCAGCTAGATCGGTTACTGCTATTACAATGGCAGGTTATCGAGAGTTAAGTAGGTCTGAACGTGGTGTTATAGTCGGCGCACGAGAGATGGGACATCTCCGAGGTAGCGATAAAATTTGTATGTTCGCGTACGACCATTTCACGAGTGTACCGTGAATATCGGGAATCTGCTAAAACGTCACATCTTCGACATCGCTGCTGCCAGGAAAAATATCGTGAAAGAACAGGAGAAACGACGACTGGCGAGAATCATTAAACGTGACAGACGTGCAACCCTTTCTCAAATTGGTGCAGATTGGATTTGTNCCAGTTTTTTTTTTTTGACTCTTCAGTGTAGATACTTACTTTATAAAAAATAAAATGTATAACAAATGAAATTGCAGTTACAGTCCTTTAATAGAGCCAAATTTTAGAAAAGAAAAAATCAATTGATTACAAGTAGTACTTCATCAAACTGTGTTGTGATAATTTTTATTTTTTTTCATATCTTTTAAACAGCTGACATAACTACTGGCAAGTTAATAAGGTTTGCACACATTGTTCGTATTTATATTAGAGTTTTCAACACCTGTTGTATTTGACTTGATGGTATTGAGATTTTATAATTGATGGTTTCATAAGTTGTCTCAGAAATATACTTATCGGCTTCGCCTTTCTTATTTTTCATCACGAGTTTTCTGTGTTACTCTCAGTGGAAGGTATGAAGTAATAATACTTTTGGTATAGTTTTTAGCTTTATTAATTAATACTTTAAAATTATTTTCTCTCATTCCAAACCTGAACGGGTTTTTTTTCTTACATTTGTCACACGGTAGGAGTAATTCTATTTCCTTTATCTCTATGAATAAAATTAATTTTCCGACTGACTGACTCACTCATTCACTCACTCATCGACGCAGAGCCCAAACAGTTTGATACAAATCATAACAATTTAGGGATGGCTTCCCCTTAGTGTGCAAATTCCCACAAAGAAATTTTTTTTCTTATTTTGACCACTAAGAAGGTGAAAATGGGAATATATGTTTTTCCAGATTTCTTAATGGCTTATTAGCCCAATTAATTATCTTTATGCTTTTGTCTTCTAAAAGCTGCATATATAAATACCTAAAAATTTATTTTACTATTCCTTAACAGTTCATTAACCCTGTGGGATATCGATGTAAATTTTTAAATAATAATTATATAAAGGATTTAAAACACGCTCTAGGAATTTTTTTGAAATCCGGCTCTTATTAGGGTGAAATGGGGTAAAATGTTTTCGAAGACTTACCTAATAAAATACAATTATATTTTTACTTTAAATATTTATAATATGAATGCCTTAAAACGAATTTTACTTTTTTTTTTCTTCTAAATTCAGCACTTGTGGAGCTGAGAAAAGAGAAAATGTTATTTCAAGGACTTTTCAATAGCTCATTTACCTAATAGGCTATAGCTATTATCTTTGTTTAAAACTACTACTTTTATAAATGTTCAAAAACAAATTTTATTTTGGGAATTAACCAATAAGAGGATGAAAAGTGGTAAAATGTGTTTTAGAAGACTAATTGATATCTTATTAACCCGACAAGATGTCGCTATGCGATTTACTTTACAAGATTATTTGTATAAATGCCTTAAAATTGCTGAAGGATTTTTTTTTTATTTAGTCTAGTGGAAAAAAGTGGAAAATGTGTTTTAGAGATCCTCATAGTAGTTCATTAAATCAATGATATGGAGATATCTTATTTTATTCTAAATAATCAAACATTTTTTTTATGTAACCCCTAGGGGGATAAAGATATCTAAAATGTGTTTCCGAGGACTCATAAATAGCTCATTAACACAATAATATATCGTTATGCCTTCCACTTTAAAAGGTTTTCTACATAATTACTTAAATATTTATTTACGCATTATTTTTAATTTTGCCCTTACTAAGGGGAAAAGGGTCAAAAATAATTTTTGGGCAATCCTTTAATAGCTCATTGAAAGAATCTAGTAATACTCTTTGCTCCCAAAAATTTCCTACGTAAATACAAAAATTCCGATTTTTGGATTTTTATAAACTCAAAGTCTTAAGAAAGTGGAATATGGAAAAATGTGTTTTCGATATGTAACCTACATTGCATCGTTTCCGTGCCCGTAACTTTCAACGCATCATATTTTACAAAATTTCATCAATCAATAAAATTATGTATACAAAGGAAGTCCGTCTCATACCGTAAAACCAAATTTTTCCTTCCCTTTCCTTTCCTTACAATTGCCTACAAAATTGTCAAAATAGTTGGAATTTAGTAGTATCAGTAATAAAAAATAAATAGCATTGGAAAGGGCTTACCAACGGCCCCCAGTGTTATGCTTGAATGCTTATCAGGGGACGGCCTACAAACTAACTTATAACCTAACTTAAACTAACACACATGCCTTACCTGGAACTTGAACCCAGAACCTTTCACACCCCAGACAGGCAGCGCAACAACCGACTGCGCCACGGAAGGTTGGCTAAAATATTTAATTTCATAAATTGTCCAGTATGTTTTTTTCTTCCTTATGGCATTCTTTATACACGTATGAATTAAAACTTTTTCCTCGGTTAGCAATTTCGTGTGTAATTTTGGATGAAAAGTTAATTGCATTATTTTTGAGTTGCGCAGTAACAAATATTTATGTTTCAACATTTTCTCGCTGTCATGCAAACAGAACTGTCATAATGAAAATCTTGCGAATTGTGTAGAGAACTGTCAAAATCACCTGTTTTAACAATTGCGAAGACGTTTATTGATATTTTGCTTTCCCATAAATCAATGTTTTGTTTCAGGAAAATAGTATGTGGCGTAATTGAATATATTCCAGCAGCGTTAATACTAGAAATGCCCATAAGACTAAAATAATTTTTTCCAATCTTTATATTTTAAAAGTTTTTCAACAAATAGTTTTAATAATATTTTTCCAAGGAAGACGTTCCGAGGTTCGCTCAAAGGTTACACCATCAGCATAGTTTGCTTAAGTTGTTTGAATGGGAATAAATGGAATGCAAATCTGTGGACACAATCGCAAAGACGGATGATGCATTCCATTACTATGCGGAGTTTATCAACAGCATCTACCGTCCTGGCCTGTCACCACACTTGCATCTTCTTGAGATTGGTGCTCTACCAATTTCTTCACCAAAACAGTGCTGTAGCAGTAAACTCAGAAGTAAACTTACTTTCTTAATCGCAAAAACAATCTTGCGCATATTTGCACATTTCAACAATTTTTGCATTTTAGTCCAATGTCGCTACACATTCCCTATCGGACTTTATAAGATATATGGCTAGTTACTCAACGGTAAAAACGATTTAACGACTTACTCACGGATATTTTGTAGTCAGTTGGTGAATACGCACTGTACGATGAAACAATATCGTTTATTAAGGAAAAGGACCTTTACAAACTTGACGAAAGTTGTAGTAAAGCATCAAGACATCGCAAAATTTTGTAAGCAAGTAATTCTTCCTGGCTTCAGGGGAGTTTGAACTTTCCTGGTGTTATACAATCAACTCTAAGCACATCCCGAGGTCAACCTAGTAGGCCCCAAAACTCCTTTAGTGATTGCAGCTGGAAGTTAAAAAAACGGAAAGGGAAATGTCTACTTGAACAAACAAGTCAAGAGGAGTTGTCATTGGCCAAGGAACTGAAGATGCGACAAGAAGGAAAGAGGGATTCTGCTGCAATTGTGCGTGAGCTTACAAGTGCCTCACCCCCGAGAGGGGCTGCAATGAAGGCCTCACGCGAAACGTTCCTCCAAAGACGAAGCAGGGCGAAACTTTCTCCAGATGATGCTTTTGCTTTAGTAGTGGACGCAAAACAGTCAACTCACCAATACAACATTATTCGTAACAACTCAAAAATGTTACAATCTATCCAGCTTACAATAACGTAAGATCCGGTAAAGATACAAATGTTACCCTCCAGTGGTACTTGTCACAGAAATATCAGCAGAAGTTCCAATACAAGCTCTTGTAGACAACACAACCACAAGATTAGCAGAGTTTCAAAAGGACTTTCTAGTGACTGTAAATTTATCGCAGAACAGTGAATTAGAATCTGTGATAAAGTGGGGTTGCGGTGGATCTGAACAAAGTAGATATAGGCAAAGATTCTCTGAAGATCATCAAATCGACGAAAGCCTCTTCTCAAGTGATATGGTTCCAATTCCAATTTGTTACCTTAGAAGATACAAGAATAATCTGGCATAACCCTGCACCATCGTCAGTACGACTTTGCAGAACCATAAAATATGTTTTCGCCAAGGAGACAGTGGAAGTGATAACTCATGTAATACGAGAAATAGAGGATGAAATCAGTTAGCTGACCCCTACGCCAATATACGTAAATATCAATGATGTTACTATCAACAATACACTAACTCTCTGCATGATAAACGGCAAAGTGTACAGCGCAGTTTCGTCATGTGCTTCTGCTCAAAGATGATCATTGTGTGGAACCAAACAGAGTGTAATGAACAACTTGGATTCAGTTTCAGCTAAATCGGTTAATAGAGACTTCCTCTCATTTGGTTTGTCTCCCTTTCATTCTTGGATACGTTTCTTTGAAAGTATCGTTCATATTTTATATAGGATGCAAATAAAGAGCTGGCAGATATTAAGATCAGACAATAAAAATAATGTTGTCCAGAAAAAGAAACAGGTGCAAGAAGGCTATCGAAAAGGCCATGCTTATTACTTGACTACCCACGACAGCAAGCAGTCAACACCAAAGACAGCAACACTGCTCGTAAATTTTTCAGACGTGAAAAAATATCTGCAAGAATAACTGCTGTTGATGGTAATCTCAATAAACGTTTTCATGTGATAATGGAGGTATTATGTTGTGAATTCGATATCAATATTGATAAATTTGAGACATATGCAAAAACCCCGAGGGAGGTGTACGTGAACAAATACTCCTAGTACCCAATGCCAGTGAGTGTACATTAAGTCCTATGCCACGGAAAATATATACGCTCTTCTTGAATTATCCCTATTTGTCAGCTCTCTAGGGAAGCACAAGAAGCTAGAAATAAACACAACAGAAGACACAGAGACATAGAGAGAACTGTTTGCGAGGAAGACATCACCAATTGACACAAATCCCGATCTGCTTCACAGACTTCTTCATTAAATCTTAAGCTGTAGACGTTTGAAACTGTTTCTGTGGTTACATATTTACTTTTACTTTTCGTTTTTGTGTGTGTATATTTATACATAAGCTATGTATTCTACCTTGAAAATTGTATTTTCATTTTTAACCTATATTCGGCTTGAGAGATCGCTTTCTTGTCTGTGTGTCTGTGTGTGGGTGTGTCCCTCCACCTTCAATTTTTGAACGCGTGAACTGAATTTAACGAAACTCGGCACACATATAGATATAAGTAAGGACACCTGACTTTTAAAGTTTTCGACTATACCGTGCAGTTACTTTCAACATGGCGGCCATTTTAAATTATAGTATTATATGTTATATCTCGGAAACCATTAAATTCATTTAAACCAAATTTTGTAGCTGACAGTGCAAGGTGGAAGCATTGAATTCTGATGCGAATGTGGTTGTTATTCCGCGATTTTGAAAAATAGTGCTACATAGAAATAATAAAGCTTTTAGTTTATGTCTCAAAAACTACTCAGAAATTTTCGTAAAATTTGGCACATAAGTAAAACTGTGATGGGCCATGTAAATATAAGTAATTAAACTTTTTTGGGCACTTATTTTCAAAATGGCGGCGATACAAATATTTTATGTCTATTTGGTGTAACTACCATACTGTTTTACCAATTTAAACCAAATTGTGCACGCTGACAGTATCTATTACAAGCATTATATAAGCTACACAACAACTTCTTTTGTCCGCCATTTTGTAAGTTTCCAAAATTCCCTCACAATTTTGCGCTTTTGGAATTGTTGCATGAGTAACCTTATAAAAAAAATTTGATGTATGTATTTTTTTATTTATATTTAACAGTGAAAATTTTCGTGGCTAAAGATGACTAAGTTGCTTGTAATCCTAGTTAAGATTTTGAGTCACACTTGTGCTGCATTATCGATACGTACACTGAACAGTTACTACAAGGAATTTATGAGTTCGTAATATTAAAATACTGGACGCAATTTTTCCACACATCGATTTTTAGTTTTCTTTCAAATGCGATTTGTAAAATAAGTTTTATCCCGAACGAATTATATAGTATGAGTCTTTTTTTTTTTCAGCGAGTACGCACCGTACATTTTTTATTTTATGGAGACTACATCGGTTATACGCACAGCGATTGCTTGCCCGCTGGCAGTGACGTCATGCAGGGGTTGTGAGGCTTTGCGAATCTTGGTGGTCGCAGCGGAGTCAGTCGTTGGCCAGTATGTTTGGTTGGCATGGTTGGCTGGTCTGGGTTGTGTGCCTAGATGGCTCGTACGGTCGCCAGCCATGGCCAACCAGTAATGGTCACTCTGCATGGTTCGTCGGTCTGGTCGGTCGGTTGATCTGGTCGACTGGTATGCTGTGGGTGAGAAGTTCTACGAAATTATTACGACGATTTGCTCAGTTTCCGCGAAGATTCGTGAGGATTTGCGGAGATAAGGCAAAGTTTTTTCGAATACTTGCAACAATTTTTGAAACTTTTGTCAATTTTACTGGAAAGAGGTTAGCAATATGATTTATGTTAGGTGATTTGTTTCGAGAATGGTTGTTATCCTCTGTTTGTATAGAGGGATGGTATGCCTGGTTGTTCTTGTTTATTGAACTAGTCATTTTGGCAGGAGTTGGTTTCGGCAGAAGCCAGTCTTGGGGGGAGTCAGTAATGGGTGCAGTGAGTCACTGGCTATTATGGTTGTCGGTATAGTTTACTGGCCTGGTTGTTTGGCCTGGTCGGTTGGTATTGTTGTTTCGTGTAGTCCTTCGATATGATCTGCTAGTGATGGCCAGATTGTAAGACAGTTGACTGATTGGCATGATCTGGTGTGTATATATGGCTGATCTTGGTGGTTGTTAGACTAGTCAGCTTGAATGGTCATTTTGTTTGGCTGGTCCATATGGTTTGTCAGTGTGGTTGGCTGGCTGTCTGGTTCGTATTTTTAACTGTTATTTGTTGGCTTGTATGGTTGACTCATGTGGTTGATTCGCCTAGTTACCTGGTATGGTTGGTTCCCATGGCTTGCTGGTATGAGCGATTCATATGATTATTTGGTATGCCTGGTTCATGAGGTTCCTTGGTATGGTTGTCTCGTTTGTTTGGTATGTATAGATGGTTCGTATGCTATGTTCTTGTAACTGGATGGAATGGTTGGATCGTGTAACTGGCTGGTATGGCCTCTTCATATGGTTCGTAGGTATGGTCAGTTTGTATGTTTGGCTGGTATGGTTGGCTTGTATGGATGGTTTGTATTGTAGGTATTGCCCATTAGTAGCTGGTATTGTTGGTTCGAATGGTCGGCTGGTTTGGTATTGTCAGCTATGGGTGAGATGTTTTGCAAGGTTTTTACGAAATTGTGTGGTGATTTGGAGAGCATTTACAAAGTTTTGCGATACTTTTGAACGATAAATTAACGAGATTCATATTAGGCTACTTTTTCGAGACTGATCGATATTGCCTATTGGTAAAGATGGTTTGTATGGTTGGTTGGTCTTGCTAGCTGGTATCAGCCATTGCTGTAGTAAGTTTACAGCAATTGGTCTGGGCAGGAGCCAGCCTTGGGTAGAGTCTGTCTTAGGTGGAGTAAGTCTTCGGTGAAATTAGTCTTGAGTGGAGTCAGTCCTGGGTACAGTCAGTCGTTGGCCATTATGTTTGGTCAGAATGGTTGACTGGTCTGGTTGGTTGGCCTGGTCGGCTGATATGGTTCTTTGGTATAGTCGGCTAGTAATTATATGTCTGTATATTAATGAGAGATGGCGACGGGCTGTTGCGGGCCGACCAAAAAGCCAATAAAATATCAATATCCGGTGGAAGGGGTTTGAATATAGTGAGTAACTGGAGCTGTCTGGATTGAAAGAGTAAATCAATGGTGGGTAAATTGTGAGAGGGGTTGAGTGAGTGAAGCGATTTGTGTGGCTCTTAATAGCGAGGTATTGAGAGCCGATGAGGTTGATTGAGGTGAGTATGGAGCAGTGCAGGAATAAAAGGGAGGTGGAAACGGGCGTTCCCGAGAAAACCTGCCAATCAGCAGCATCGTCCGCATGATTCCCACATAAGGGGAGGGGCTGAGCATCGATATATTATATAGGAAACACCTATGGACGTGGAGGGGTAAGTGCATTTATATTATGTTAAGAAAATAATTAGGTTTTCGAGAAAGATGGATTTTGCAGATAGTTCTACAATATTGCCAATGATTTAATATCTCTGGGCATCGAAAGGAACCGACTGATCAGTCGCCTGCTGACCATCGTATCAGATATTGCCTGCGTTCTGACATCTTTAAGATAATCGTACCCCCATTACTCACACATCCAACTTGTTTGTTTGAATTAATTTTAATTTTTTTTTGTAGATTTTTACGATTTTACTATATTTTATAGATTTTTAAGTTTAAGGTCACTGCAGTTAAGGTTAAGGTCACCATCCAACATGACTGTCGGGTTCATNCTGACATCTTTAAGATAATCGTACCCCCATTACTCACACATCCAACTTGTTTGTTTGAATTAATTTTAATTTTTTTTGTAGATTTTTACGATTTTACTATATTTTATAGATTTTTAAGTTTAAGGTCACTGCAGTTAAGGTTAAGGTCACCATCCAACATGACTGTCGGGTTCATTAGTATATTGTCTTCCCAGATTTTTCCAAATATTTTAAATTTTTTACGATGTTTTGGATAATTTTTTTGCATTAAAGGCAGTGGGGTAAAGGTCACGGTTGCTGACATCCAACATAAACGTAGGGGTTAGTAATGTAATTTGTTCATAGATTATTATATTTCACTATATTTTCTATTTTATACGTTTAAGGTTATTTGTGTCAAGGCTAAGATCACCCACACCTAACATTGTGATATTGGTTAGTAATATTATTTCTTAGTTTTTTTTTAGTTTTTTGCGACTTTTCCACCGATTTTTCGATTTTAAGGTTATTGGCTTATGTTCAAAGGAACCTGCACACTTCATGACAGCCAGAGTGATTAATGTAATTTTTATTCTATTTTTAAAATGTTTTCTATATTTTGCAACTTTTCACAATTTTTAGAGTTCACGGTCACTGTGGTTAAAGTTAAGTTCACTGTGGTCGAGGTCAAGGTCGCACAATCCAATATGGTTGTTGGAGTCAATAATGTATACAAACAAGGCTGCACCATGCCGACGACCCCAACTGTGACGTCAAACAAGATGGTAGACGAATCCGAATCCACCCTACCCACCATTGCTCTTGGACATATAATCTTGCACTTCTAAAATGCTCTCTCACTATCACAAACACGCTTGGTTAAAGGTCGTGTTCTTTAATGAGACGACGAACATTCTTGCATTGTTCGGCTGCTTGATACAGACATTTCCTTGATAATTTCTTTACACGATGTAGTTAATTTTTCCTTTTCTGCCTTCCCTGTACTTTCTTCTTCATATTTTTTTCGGTGGAGTTACTGATTGGAAATTTTCACTGAACTTTTCGAAGCGCATCTTTTAGCGGTTTGTCAGTGGATTCGTCAATGACATTACTGGACAACTGTTCAAAATATTTCGCTAACTGTGTAGTTTACTTCAACATGACATCCGCAATGTGTGTTTAAATTCCTTTTTTTAAAGGTTTGCTGGAGTTACAGTGTAAGTGCGAATTGAGGCATTGTATGGCTTAATGTCAAGCTTCTTCAAACTGAAAGACCACAGTTATGACGTGCACTGGGTCCCTTTTTCTGTCAGGATAACATTGAACATTTATATATCTAGGATGAAAGGATTGCAATTTTCCAGCGCAAGTTCCACTGTGGTATGCCCCAAAGTTTAAGAACTTAAGAACAAGTGGGGAAACAGAATTACATATTTGTTTCTAACGAAAGAATACGGTAGTGGTCCAAATATATCTTCGATTACAAGACCCTTAAACAAAATGTTGAGAACTTTCGTTGCATTGCTTCCCTGCAGAATTCGCGATGTAATAGGTAAAAACATTTCGTAATGGCTCTAATACTTGCATATCGTATTACTAACTTCATTCGCACACTACAGCATTGTTGCATATTGAATGCCGTCAGCATATCTACATCGGTTAATATGTGTTCTATTTTCTTACACTGTATAATTCGCGTGTTACTGAACAAAAATTCTTGCTCGGTCTCAAGCGAAGCAATATTGCAGATTTCAGGATGCTCTACAGATGATAAGTTTTCTGCGCCCTTAACAACGCATCATCAGCTGTTCAAGTGCAGTAAATTCCGACTGAATTTAGTGTAACTTATTTTTTTTTAATTGGCGGCATATTAAAGTTGTACTGCTGTGAGCGTCTATAAGTCGAGTACCTCGGTTAAAAACGAGGAGTGCGGAAATTGAACTTAGCTTATCCGGAAATGTTAGCACCTGGAAACGATCTGCGATGGTCACGTCGACAGCTCATACGCTTAGGAGACAACGATTCTCATCGAGAGGAGCTCAATTATTTTGCAGACTCATCCATGTTTCGGTATTGGCTCGTTTGCTTTGCTACGTTTGTGCAGATGGTTAGGCTGCGAATCAGGAAATTCTATTATTCTCCACCTCCTCTTTTACCCTGCTCATTGGTATTTCTAAGGGTCGGACTTGGAACAACTTTTTATTCATTTCCAGAATGAGCCATGGCTGCATGAAATAACAAATCCATCCAACTCGTGAGCACGGAGTTATTTGTGCAGTCACTGAGAACTAGAATCACTCGTTCTCGAAGCAGACATCCGATAGTTCCTCAGGCGACCAAGCAGAAGTGGTTGGTTCGACTGCGTGCGATTAACATTTCCCTGTAGCAATATGAAGATTAGATTGCAATGTAGGATGTCTTGGCGGAACTACCGAAGTGGTGTTTTTTCTCGGGGCCTAAGATCGAGATCCTACGAGTGCAGCTCGTATACGAGACGTCACGCACTGTCTGCAGTGTTTACGGAACAGTTATCTTAAGCTTTAACCACCCGCGACTTGCATACGTCTTCCTTACACAAGAGTAGCGGCGCACGAGTGTAGAAATGTTTAGCTTTGTTGCATGTTTAGCTTTGTTGCGTGGCCATAAGTAAAATAAGCAGGGGAAATTTCTGATGCATACAAGCCAATCTCATCGCGTTCGAAGTATCTGCTACTGCTCACATATATCTCCACGTGGGATTTCGTTGTGATTATTAAAAGCACCACATTCATTGTACGTAAAAGTGAAGAGGTAGTTGCTTCAGTAGTAGTGAAATAACCTTCCATTCTAAGAATGGACAAGTCATTCTTGTCCGATCGTACAAACTCGTGAAGTGCTCCTCAAGTGAGTTTCTTCTACAAAGGATAATCATTCACCGAGTCGTTACTCATGAAGTTCACATGTTTGTCTCAACATTTCTCCACGACATCCTAAAGAAATTCTTCGTTTATAGTTACCGGGTGTCGCTTCTATTCCCAGCGAAGGGACATGCTTCTCCTTTGTGCCTAGCCGTATTCTAGCCTTGCTAGCAGTATTTTTACATACTAAGACATACGTATCCAGACTTATAGTAAAGTAAATATGATTTTCGATCTACTGACCTTGAAACTTGAAAGTTCNACTAAGACATACGTATCCAGACTTATAGTAAAGTAAATATGATTTTCGATCTACTGACCTTGAAACTTGAAAGTTCTTAGACACTCTCTTCGAGCTGGCCGCGGGAATGCTTATATACAGTGGCGTCTAAGCGAAGGCTGCGGCAACTGTGGCAGTGCTCCAACAGAAATTTTTGTAATTAAGTTATTATATATTTTTTGTGGTTCAGCTGGAACACTCTCGATAGTCATTATTTTTTACCGCGATTATTTTATCTGTGCGCAGAGTTTTAGACTACAATTCTGCATTGTATAACACACTATTTATCGTGGNCTTACCGCGATTATTTTATCTGTGCGCAGAGTTTTAGACTACAATTCTGCATTGTATAACACACTATTTATCGTGGCGTTTTAACTTAACTGTTTTCATAAATAAATAAATAAATATTCATATGAAAAAATGCAAGTGTAATCTATATTTGAGTACCTTTACATTTGAATGTTTTACATTGCATAGAGTGTCGTTGAAATTAAATACATGTGTGCAGTTATTTACTTCCATATATATATATATATATATATATATATATGTTCCTTATCCAATTGTAATACGTGACTTCATAAAGTAATAAACGTATGTGTATAATATGAAGTCATCTCCGTAGTTTTCGTAGCGGCATTAAGTTAAAACCTTTATGACAGCAATTTGAGATTTGGGAGACGAGATGAGTATGGAGCAGCGCCGGAATGCAAGGGCGGGGGAAACGAGGGATCCCGAGAAAACCCGTCGACCACCGGCATCGTACGGCACGATTCCCACAAGCGAAAATCCAGGGGCGACCCCGCCGGGAATCGAACCCGGTTTACTTTAGTTGAAGGCGAGTAGTCCAACCACTACACCACCACGGCCCCTAGTAAAATTCGTTACTTACTAAAAACGAATTACTCAACTACCAAAAAGTCATCATTTTCGTATACTAAATAAGGCGACGTAACCATATAGGAACACGGCCTGAGCTTTCTCGCCCTAGCTTAAGAGAGTTCTGTGAGAGCATTAATCCTTGGATTATATTCGTCATATTCTCAGTTGTCTAACGTTCTCGCTCTGCTGAACTGCCTGTTAAAATGTATGCTGGTTAGCTGTATCCTATCTGACAGATCGGCTATTTCCGCATCAGTCGTTCTACCACACATCGTTTGGTTGTATCCTGTACTTGAAGCGAAACACTCTCTATTTGTGCCATAACACTTTAGAACTTGCAAGACGGCCTCAGTCCTAAACGCTGCCAGTTAGGTCAAAAATTCTGGTCGAACTGACTGCAATTCAGATCTTAAAGCAGCTGTAATTCCGCATAACTGCAATTCCACACTTTTGAGAGCGTAAATTTCTGCTCTAAGTGCTGCCGGGGTATTTTCCTGCCTCTTCAACTTCTTTATTTCTAAGTGTTGCCTGGTTCTTCAGCCGACCTCCCGTGGCGCAGTTGGTTGGCGCGGCGCCGGTGTGGGGTGCGGGCTGTTCTAGGTTCGAATCCGAGCTAAGGCATCGGTGTTAGTTTAAGTTAGGTCAAGAGTTAGTTCTTTAACCATCCCATGATAAGCCTTCAGGCACACAGGAGAACGTTAATAAGCTCTTTCCATTCCACGTCTGGCCTGGTTCTTCAAGAATTTGGTTTTAAGTGCCGCCTTTATTTTCTATTGCAGACTGGCCTGCATCAACACAACTAAACATGTTCATTTTGATGTACGAAGGTCCTTTCACAACATGTTATGCGTTAAGTTATCGTCAACTGACAACGATACGTCTTGAATTAAGCGTAGTTTTGGGAGGTCTTAACGAGGGCGTGATTCCAGCAAATGCCTTGTACACTTTGGGAAATGATAACGCATTTCTGGTGTATATTGTCATCTGTGGCAGAAGAATTGAAAGTCTTGTCGCAGTCGTAGTGTGCGCATGTGGCCGCGCAGTAATCAATTTCCGGTGGCCAGCATTGAACTGCTTTTCTGTGCACAGCGCTGTCAAAACCACGTGATCTCAGCTAAGTTAAGCACACTGCTCATTGCAGCAGGAGTACTATAACCAGATGGTACTTACTTTCGACTGAGACGTAATGCAATACGGTGTAATAAATTAACGCAAAATAATACTTTTGTTCTATTACAGAAAGTTTTTAACGTTAAAACCAAATGTAAATAAACATCTCATCATTGTCGCAACGAGTAAATTTGAAAACTATTTTTGGCTATTCTTGAAGAAATGTTGGGAGTCTTGCGCTGAAAATACAAATCAGTCGACATGCATTTCTAATCTACAGTCGTAATAAAAAAATTAATTTTTCTCCGCCTCGCCTTTTTTATTATGGCCACAATCGTTATAGACAAGCAGCTGTAAAAAAAAAGGACATTTATGAACTTTAGCTTCAGTTTATGCTTGGATTTGTCTGTCTTCACTGAGTTTTGAAATGCCGCCTGCCAACTGGTAACTGAATCGTTCAGTTCCTTGTTTTGATAGCGAAAGGTAATCTTTATTTATTAAAAAATTTGGGAAATGTAAAAAAAATTGTTAATTGGCTTTTATTATAGTTTTTTTTAATCCAAATAAACTTCTGAATAATTTTCTTACTTTTAACTTAAATCTAATATTTGTACTAAGTCGGTGGTCAAAATTTAAATCGTTAGCTCTTGCAGTACAAGAAGTTACCATGACCTCTGGTATATTGAGCACCAAAACGAGATAAAACGATGTTATGGTGTGGTCAGGCCTTAGCTGAACAGCTTGCCTGATCACACCTTCAAACATTAAACCTGCAAACGAGCGGGATTGTAACGCCACCATTTGGTCGTTGATTCTTGCGAAACAAGACAGTTGCAGAAATCCCCTCCACCGGTCACTGAGCGGGGCCGCAGAACCACGCGTTTGATATAGGCCGGCGTCTGTCTGTCGTCGTGCGTCTTTCATCTTTAGTCCTTTTAGCGACCCGACCAGCGAAGCTGACCAGGAAGATGGGGTGTGTCCGGCCGGCGTTAACCGCCTCGTAGAATCAGCCTCCGGCAACATTAACAAGGTGGTGACGTTCTAGTTAGGGTTAATTAAAATGGCGTGAGTTAAATATAATGACTAATAATATTAAATTCAATATAAAGCTCCCCCGGTCAATGGTATCATAAATAGTTATTGTAAAAGCTTAATGTTAATAAAACTCATCTTATATTTTCTGTGCTCTACCANAAGCTTAATGTTAATAAAACTCATCTTATATTTTCTGTGCTCTACCAAAGTCATTGAGTGATTATTGAGTTACGCCCCCAGCATCTTTAATGTACGAATTGGCTGAAAAGCTAGTTCGTAACAACATGCAGACCTAAAACCAGCTTTAACGAAAATTTCACTAGCGTATTGCACTCTCATCCCCTTCATGCCCAATTTTTACAGCTTTCATGCAATTAAATTATTAGTGATAATTAAAACATAGTATAATTTTTTCCTATTTCTTACAACATACTACACAATAGTACAAAATTCTCATTAACCTCGACTGCGTATAAATAAAAAGAATTATTCTGCTCCTGTATTAGGGTGGCTAGATGATCGCTACAGTAGCTCTTTTCTGTCTTGTAAGATGTCATGCGTCTGAACTTAAACCCTGGAAACATAAATTATTATAAAACTTTTAACTAAAAAGTCGACTATCTTCTGGAAAAATGTCAATGGTATACAATCACAGATATGTTCACGACAGTTTGATAAATAGCAAAGATTAAGACACAGGGTAAGAATCAAGTAGGAGAAAACTAGTTCAACAAACCAATATCATAATTGTGGACTGTGAGCGTACAATGACTGTTAATGACAATACTGACGTTCTATTTAGAGAGTGCTCTAACGTGGAAGTTACTGCAGTTCTTTAGTGGTATGTGGCGCGCAGTGTGTTGAATGCATTGTGGTACATTGCATAAGTGGTTTCTGTTTTGGAAATATATGTTATACATAATGAGATGAAACATTTTCACCTAACCAGAGAGGAAAAATGTACTAACAACTTTTATTTTTATAAAGTGAAAAGATGCTTATGTAATTCGTATTATTCTTCACGGTTTCGTCTCTGATTATTTATAACCTTAAGTATTAAGCAACTCGGAAATATGTATCGTTCCATCATCGACATAATTTAGCTTGCTAATATTAAAATCTCACACATGTATAACATCGTGAGATCTCTGTAAAATACGCATTAAATATTCTAACCACGCCAGTTCTTTACAACACACACATATAAGCTAGTCTATCACTCAGAAAGCAATAATGTACTTAACATTCCAAATCTACCAATTTTTTTCAGTTGGATAATGTTCGTTTAGTATTTCGTCAAGCTTATTAGTCCTACCTACAGTATTTCGCTTACGTAAATGCATACACAAATTTTTGTTTTTAATATACTTGATAATGTCTGAACATTCTGTTACAAAAATATTAATTATATAGGGATTTATTAGTGGTTTTAACTAAGTCCATGTTATCTGAAAAAATTAATGAATCTCTTTACGTTCGGCAATGCACTTTATTTGATCTAGATCTGCTAATTATCATCTCATATTAATGTATATTGCTCTGATTTTGAGGACATCTTATTGTTTCGTAACATGACCATTTGGAGTGTATGTTATTATAATGAAGAACAATAAAAATACTAAAAGGTTTATCATTATTACCACTATTAATTTTATAAACAAAACACTTAATTTAAAAAGTGGTTACCTAAATATAATTATTAAAATTAAAACAGTTTGTTTATTTCAGCCATTTTGCAAGAAAATTAACTGTGTGTAATTTTTTTAAATTTATAAACTACTTTTAGGTTTTACACTGCTATGTATGTGATTCCTTAACTCCGGGTAACTAATTTTTTTTTATAATATATGTTCAAATATTTTTTAAAATTGCAATTAAAATATATTTAGATAACTCAGATTTTTCTGTACAATGTATCTAATTACTGTTTAGTAAATATTTAAATAAAGGCGTTATTTTTCCTTACATATTCATTATTTAATACGAGGGAGTTTTATATTTAAAAAAATACAGTTTGCAACGGAAATGTAATATTATAAAACATTAATGTTTGTATACAACTTTATTTGAATCTTGTATCCGATCATCGTATAAAACATTTTATTGGTTTTACAATAATATTTTAAAAAACATTATTATACAGACATAACTCAAAACTATCAATGTAGCACATATTATAATTAGTTTTATAATAGCATACGAAATATGTACATGGCCATACCCTTGTATGTTTTTTTATGTAATTCATCCGTGATATATGTTTTTTCTTTTGTTATAAGCTATACCTTTTTAACATAGTTTATAATATCTACTTTAGCGAATATAACTAATTACTTTTTTTAGGTCTACGAATTTTATTTGCAAGTAATCATTTACGAAATTGATTTTCCGCACCAATATTATGCGTTTGTCCTTATTATTTAACTGTCTATTTATGAAATGCAACTGAATTGTATAGAGTATTTGCACCACCGGCCAATAAACCTAACGATCATTGTAGGTATGGCTTAAAGTCTCGTCGACATTGAGGTCGTTAGAGACAGAGCAATCTGCTCAGAGAAGAAGATAAGGAGGAGGAATGGGCAATGGCCTGTAGTAAGGATCCATCCCAGTACTCGCCCGCTGAATGGAGCCCGAAAATTAACCCTGCTTCACCTAGCTCGGTCCTAATGAACATGTACTTATTACTGCAAGTAAGACTGGTAAAAATTTACTTTTTGGTTATCCAGCATGGGAGTTAAAACTAAATTTTAAATATTCAAGTAAATGAAATTTTTTTTGTACAAACCAAAATTAAGTCGAATGTAAAAAAAAACGCAGTGGCAGTAATTTATTCACGGAGAAACTTATCTTTAAAATATTGATATTTCATCTCTTGTACGCCCATATATATATATATATATATATATATATATATATATATATGCGCATTCTGTTAAACCTGTTTATCATAATACGATTTGCGATTTAAATATTTGTAATTATTTTATATCACTACACTATTCTAAAAAAAAATATATATATTTTATATTTTTGTTAAAAAAGAATTTTATTTACTTTTTTCGTAGTGAACATCGAAAATTCTTAAGGAAATAGTTTTGGTCAACTAACAGTGGTATGATATGTTATATTAACAATTCCTATCTACATTTTTATGTATCACATTTTTGTTATATAATTAAAGGAAAAAAATGTTACTTTTTATTAGTGTTGAGAGTTTGCCTGTAATAATGTCTCTTGAGTGATTGCTACATATAGCGAAATTGTATGTTATTTTTAGTTTTTAATTTTGTTTTTTCAAATTTGTATAATATTTTATGGCGCTTAGTTTAAGGGGCTTACATAAGGCTTTTAATGCAATAAAGTAATACAAAGCATATTTTACAAATTTGAGAATCGTGCCGGACGATGCCGCTGGTCGGTGGGTTTTCTCGAGGATCTCCCGTTTCCCCCCCACCTAGCATTCCGGAAATGCTCCATACTCACTTCGTTTCACCCTCGACGGTTCTCAAGACCTCGATGATTACAGCCTCCCAACTCTCTTCACTCACTCACTCACTCACTACAAATTTTTATATAAATAACGCCTTTTATGAGTGTTTATTCAATGAGAGCGGGATTTTTACGGGAATACACGTAAACACACAAAGAATAAGGTGAGCTTTAGAAGCACTTCCTTGAGAAAGTAAGAGTGACAGAAATATTCTATGACGAGGAAAATCAGGTTACGCTGTGAGTAACTGTGATCGTCTTGGAAAAGCCGACTTTGTGCCCTCTGCTATGCTCACTCACGTGCAATGACCAGCTGAAGATTAAACAGGCATCAGCGTTCACGGCGATGATCGCAATTTCTCCCCCCTCCCTTTGACTCTCCTCCGGGCCTGGCGGCCGGGCTTTCCCCGAGACACGCGATTCAATTTCCCCGACGTCACAACTCAACCCAACTACCCACCCAAAAACACCTCTCTTGCTTGCCTTCCCCTCCACCATCGACGAACCATGGGCAGGTAGGGCGCGAAGGCTCGCGTGATCGAGACCCCCTGACAGCCTTCTGGTCCCGCGCGCTCGAGGTGTTGGCGAGGGAATTGCTCTCGCGCCTTCCGCTTCCGGTCGGCGCACCCCCACTCCTCCGCGCGTGACGGGCATTTCCGGTTCGTGCGCACCCTTGCGGCGATACGGGCCGCACCGCCCCTCAACCGTCTTCGAAAGNGACCGAAAGAAAGAAAGAAAGAAAGACGCCGAGGAAGCGGAGAAGAACAAGGAAAATGCGGGAGACCGCAAAGAAGTTCAAATTACGAGAAAATAGCAGTTCCTGAGACCCCTGAAACCTTTTCCGGTTGAGAACGCAATTTTGTTTCCAGTATTATTTTGCCCTGGTGGGACAAGGACTGGGGATTCGCACGCGATTCCCCGACTCTTCGACGTGGAAAAGCGCAACGCGAATGGAGCTCCCGAGGATGTGAAATGTTAGCTTCATTTGCAGGAACTACATTTTCCTTTACTTCGAGACCTGCGGAACGTATCCCAGGAATATTTACGTCAACCACTCTGATCCTAGTCATTACGAAGTGCAACTAAATTTTAATCTCCTCTGCAAATTAAACGTTAAGTAGCGCATGTGCGGAATATCGTCAAACATCTCGAAGTCATAGTTTTAAATAAGGCGAATTAGTGGTTAACCACTGGTCTACGATGGATTTTGATATCAAACTATAAATGCTGTCTAGGGATTACATTTGCATTGGATAAGATGGTTTAGAACAAGCACGTGAGGTTAAGTAAATAAATAACCAGTTTTCATCTAAAATTTATATCTTTTTTGAAGTATTTCCTACCATAACAAGAACACATACCTATGCAAACCAAGCATACAGAGGGACATATTAAAATTGTATGTATGCAGTGAAGATAGAATTAGACAATCTATTTCGGACACTGAGATAAAAAAATACTACCTATATTGAAAAGATTAAACCACAAAAACAGGTGCAAATTCTACTGGTGTTGTAAGGCATTGTAACCTAGCTATAGGCATCATCGATCTACCATGCTACCAGATACCTGCCTGTGTGTCTGTTACAAGTAATGAAATTGGCAATAACGCCGTAAAGAGAGTTTTTGGCATTGGTACATTGAAACCAGAGTTGTGGGTGCTTTTATATAACAGCTAAGGAGCGTTGATAAAACTTGTCTTTGCACTATTTGGTGTCTTTGATTTACCCAGCAAGCCGGCCGCTATGTAACATCTGCTTTTATGTCATATTTCATGCGACTTTGTTGATAATTCATTGTTCCTTAACGAACGATTTACAGCACGATAGCCTGTTATTAAATTATATTAAAATTAGGTTTATAACATTGTTAGTTATGATATCTATGCATGCTTAATAATGACACAAACAGACCCAACTAAACAAATTGTAATAAAAAAAAAGCAAAGCTATAAAACTTGGAATTATTTCACAAAAATGTAATTAATTTGATACCATATAAAATGAATATACCTATTTTGCAAACAGTCATGATGGTCTGTCACGAATGCACGCTGCTTCACCATAATCATTAGCATATATGCAACCCACATCGATATACAGTATATATGCTTTAGGGTTGTAGCTCTAGCTATCGCTTATCATAATTTATTATTAATTCATATATTCCTTCAATCCCTTTAATGAGAGAGGTTTTCGTGGGAGTTCCTTAGTTAAGAGACTTATAATCCTACTGTTTAAAAATTAACTTATTCTTAGAGGGGGAGGGTCTAAAACCATAAATAATGTAATCTATTCAACTTCAAAGTGAATTCCTATTTAATTGTTTAAGAATAATCGTTTATATGTTGAGTAGTATTCTCACTTTAATAATTACCAACTTTGTTTCGGACCAAATTCCTAATCGTTTACTATGTTAAACATTAACTTAACACCCAAAATATTATTAACAAAGTTGAGTATCACTAATATGAGTGTCGTCAGTGGAATCCGTATATAATCAACTATCTAAAACACAATAACTTAAATCTTATACAATAACATAGTGTACTGTGCAGTTCTGTTCGACTTCCCAAAGAAGCTGCCTCGGAGACGCGCTGGCCCCTAGGACACCTTACAAACAGTAGCTGATGCGCCCAGTGGCTCCACATCTCACGTAGTCATAGAAAACTTTTCCCATGGCTCCAGGGAGGCAGAGACTCAGTCTCCCTGCATGTTCTTCCCAAAGACGTGCAGCCACCAACAGAAACCATGACTACTCCATTGCAACAAATCGTTACAGGTCGTAAACTCAGGANCCCAAAGACGTGCAGCCACCAACAGAAACCATGACTACTCCATTGCAACAAATCGTTACAGGTCGTAAACTCAGGACTTACGAAGTTACTTTCGCACCTGATAGCACTACCAAATCACGCGTGGTGGCTGAAATTAAAAAAAAAAATTAACAACTCAAACAAATGAAAGAGAAGACCATTACCTGAAATATTACATTGCCTTTAAAATACTCATAATATTATCACTCAAAACAATAAACATCTAAATGCGCCCACTCCAAGACAACAAACAGGAAAATCAGGTCGGTGATAATTGGATGTAACCTAGGCGGGTTCGAAAGACTCCTCGTCACCACGGTGACCTCCCCGTCACCACGGCGACCTCCGCGCCAACAACGTCCGCCTGCTGCCTCGGCCACTTCAACGTCCGACCGCGACACCCATCACCCATTCTCTGCGAAGCAACATACGCCTAGCCAACATGAGAATATTCATCGTCCCACGCTGCAGTGAGCTCCATCACTCCCATATACGTCCTCCTCCGGGACACGCCTCCTCTTCTTCCGCAGCAGTGACCTGTCGCACGGAAGAGAAAAGGGGTTCTTTTCCTACCATCTACTCCTAGTAGAATCTAACAAGTATATTTTCAGTTCCTCACTTCACAACAACCCTAGGGTAGCAGAGATCAAAGTTAAAATTTCCTAGCATTCATTAAATTTTACCATGAAAAAAACTCATTCTAGTTTCAGTTAACAATTTCCAAAAAAATTACTTCACCATCCAAATCAGTGGTCATTCTGCAAGTACCAGCTGCTGAGTCCTACAAAAACACATACATGCACATACACATAATTAACAAAAAAACAAAACACTTTATTTTTCATCATTATTCTACATTTTAATTTAATTCAGGTTTTTCAATTTAGCACCCGATTTTCTCTTTCTATGTCATCAAAGTTTATCTTTTTATTTTAAAAGTTTATTTTTAAATTTTTTTCTTTTTAAATTTGCAAGCAATCTTCAATTTTTTTTTTCCTTTCCATAAGATTATTTTTTCTCCATTAAGTAAGGTTTTTCCCTTAAAAAAACAAGCACTTACATAAACAAAACAAGAGCTATTTCTCTGTTTAAAACTGCCTATCATTACCAATTCCCCTTTTTTCCAAGAAAACAGTTAATTAAGTATACTCTGAGCTTCTCAACAAAAATATTGTTACGTATTGGCCCTCTGGCCTCGCGCACGAGCTCCAATTACGCGCATCTCGGCACTTTGGGAGGGCTGACCCCCCTCTGCCCTCCTAGCAGGCCAGGTGGTCTGCCCCGTCACGTCGCCCGACTCCTGGTTGGCGTCACAGCCCCTCCACCCCCCTGCTTGAGAATCCGAAGAGTTTTTTTTTTTTAGAGATATTTCTGGGCGATGGTTGAAAGTGGCGAGGGTCATCGGTGAAGAGGACGGACGACGACAGGAGATTTCTGGCATCGGGGGGTGGGGAGGGGCAAGGTGTTTGTGGTGTGAACGGACGAGAGGGCGTGAAACCCTACGAGTGAAGGCTACTGTTCATGAGGGTGCTTGGAGAACTCTGGAACATAGTGGACTGGCGGGACCTGGAATAAACTGATTTGGGACTGTAAGAACATGTGAACGGACTTTATTGTAAATATTCGAACTGTCAAATATGGACACATGATTTATAAAGTAATTCATTAAGTTTTCATACACAGTCTATTATGACTGATTTTAATTAATATATTACATAAATTTTTTTGAGGTAATTGTAAATTGTACTGATTGAATTAATTGATTGAAAACAGCAAGTGATATCAATTTATTATGAGATAGTGGGTTGAAAAAATTTAGTTTTTAGTTATTGTTAATAAAATTTGGAAATTATAATAAACTTTGTTATTTTTTTAAGACCACCATCCCTTAACGAACCTGGTTGATCGCACTGACTTTGAGAGAAATCGTAACAAAATAAAGAAAACAATTATAGTCCTCGCCTCGTCTCTGGATTTCTTGCTTTGTTATCTCAGTCACCATGCCCCAGCAATACGCACAAGCAGATACACACACTCCCAGGACACCAACCCTGTCAGAAAAGCAAAATAAACCAAAAAAGTTAAACGAAAAAAATATAACAATTTTCTCACTGTAAAAAAGAGAAAAAAAAAATGATCACCCCAGTAGTGCAAAGTCCTGTAGTCTATGACGCCTCTCGCTCTGGAGACATCCACGGGTTCTCTCAGCTCCCCCAACTTAACCAATTGCTGAGCCAGCCAACCACTCCCATATCCACCTGAAACAAAGCTAGGGTGGCATCGCGTCCCATCTGTCACCCTCCATCCCATTCCTTGTCTATCAAGTTGGAGGGGGTGGGGTTGTCCCCTTTGCACGTATGTTACGCTCCCGGCCGATCGTCCCTATCATTTTCCCCCTCACTGCAAGAAACGGACATGTGCGAACCTCGCACTCTCTGGCCACCACTGTCTCTTTCTCACTGGGTGGGCCAGGTCAGCTCCAGTTGGTCATCTCTCCGTCTCTCATCTCAAAACTAAATAACACCATACACCATAATTTTACAGATATATAAGTTTCTTCATCAACAATTGTTCATATCGATTTCACCTCTTGTACTTTACTTATATGTTACAATAAAATTTTTATTTTCGTAAATGGTATTTTTTTTGTCTATTTAGGGATGTATCGTGAACAAAATTTGAAGCTTTAATATAATAAAATCCATCAAAAATGTTTAAATAACAGAATCGTTCATATTCGCTTATATTATATACTTTATTTTTGCAATAATTGCAGCTTATAGTTTATCTGGAAGCGTTGTATTCTCTTATAAGATGAATTTCTTATTTTCATATACACCTAGAAACGAATGAATACTAAACTCTTCACTGCTTTAACAGATCGTGTAATAATAAATCTAAATGAGGACATTAATACAAAAGTTTTTTTATTGTTTTTATTTTATATATTGAAATAATTATATGTAAAATTTTTAAGTATTTTACTACAATATTTTGTTTGTCAAATTGTACCTCTAAATAGTTATATGCTTGTTTTTAGAGATCAACAAAAACTATTCCATAAAACCTTTGTTTGTATTTCGTATGATATTTATATCGGAGAAATAGTATCTTAAATGTTATTAATTCTGTTAAAATAAATTTTTTGTCGAATATAAATTAAAGAATTAACATGGGAAACAAATTCGTTCCGTTTAATTTAGCGTTATAATTAATACAAGGAGATCCTCTAAACTTACCTGTTTTTCATCGTAATCTCTTCATAATATTTTTCCACAAATGTAACAATTTATAAAATATATATTACTTTATTTCTTTATTATCATGATATACCAAGATAAAGAACGTTCACGAAATAAAGTGGTATAGAAATTACAATACTGTTAAACAAAATTGGAAAATCACCGTTTATGCATTATACAGAATTTCCATTATGTCATTTTGTTTATGAAAATAGTACTGTAAAAAGTAATTTATTTTCTGCTTCACACTTATAATATCGATCCATGAATATGTTTTTGTGGATAATTGATTTGTGAATTTGACATGTTAATAACGAACTTACATTTTATGATTTCAAATATGATTATTAAAAAATAATCAATTGACAACAGTTCTTCTTTCTTATATTTTTTACTTGTGATAATGAAATTTCGTACTTTAAAATTTTTTAATGTTTTATCTTCTCAGGAAAATATTAAATGTTTTCAAGCAAGGATAAGTACTGGGGCCAATTCCATTAAGTAAAACGAAATACAGTACAAGATTTAATATAGAGTTAACCACCTTTGGAAGCAATAGAGTCGGTTACTCGACGTGGCATAGAGCCATATAAAGTACGAATTTTGTCTCGCGGTATATTCCATCATTATTCCTCAAAGTACCGACGGAGTACCTCTCGCGTTTGGACAAGTCACGGTTCGGAATGGGACAGCGCATAGTCAGATGGTTATAAGTCAGTCTCCCTCAAATAAACACAACACATTCCGTTAACTGCTATTTATTTTACACTTACCAAAGCATCAATACAATTTAAAAGATTTTTAAAATTTATTTTTTAATATTATTTGCATTCCAAATTTACGATTTTGAAATTACACGATTGCAAAATAACGTTTGTTACTGAGGTTATGTTAGGCCAGGAGGTATGACAGAATTGGTCGGTTTTTAATAACTTTAGAGAAGCCATCATTATTTACCCAACTTTGTCCATTGGAAAGAAAAAATTTGTTAGCCTAATTGACCTAAAGCAGAACATTGTATACTTTTTTGAATCTCCGTTAAAACACCTACTAAATGATGCAAACATATCAGTTTTGTGTGCATTACCAAATAAGTTACAGCCATCGAAATATAACTTATTTAAACTAATTATATATATGTGTGTGTGAGAGAGATAGAAATTATATATATATATATTAATACCATTGCCACAGATTGCCACGAAGTTATTTGCAGCGCAATATAGATACTTATTCGTGAAACCAGTGCGCAGTCTTTGGCTAAACCTACTTGTCCCTCAGAGCGATAAAAACCTTTTAAGTTGGGAAATCCATTTTATTCGCGGGACCAGAATGAGAACGAGATGGGCAGATTCCCGCGGGAGCTCTGTGCAATCTCCCTATTACCTCTTCTAGACCTATGGTTAGTAATCTATTTAGTTTGTTGTGCCATGTTGAAAGACGTTCAATCTTTGGCAACTGTCGTGTAAAGGCCTGCTTTAGCGCTTCGCTGATCCTGATTGTTTGGAACTTCGTTCTTTCGAAGCGATTGCATTACATTTATATGAAGGACGGACCCAACATAAATGACGTGTATAGCCGCCTCCCACACCTACACACAAACACTAGGTTTAAAAGAGAAAAAAGTGTGCATATCCTCAATTCTTATTTATTTAATTAATTATTTGGCAATGGAAGTGACTCAAGGTTAGAAACATATTCTACACAGCGAGACAACGATGCTTAAATTTAATCAAAGTAACGCACAAGCTGTGTGAATATTACTCCTTCCTTAAGAAAGGAAGAGTTATCCAAAAAAATTAATGGCTAGGCAGATATATAAAATATTTACAAAATGATAATCAGACATTGTATCTATTCCAGACGCATCAAGAATTTTGTCTAACCATTTGACAAGAAAAATAAAGAGAGCAAGAGTAGCTAGTATGAAATACACTGAAGAGCTAAAAAACTGGTATAGGCGTGCGTATGCAAATAACAGAGCTATGGAACCAATCAGAGTAACGCGATGCGGTCGGCAGCTAGATCAGTTGCTGCTGCTACAATGGCAGGTTATCAAGATTTAAGTTAGGTTGAACGTAGTTAGTCGGCGCACGAGAGATGGGACATAGCATCTCCAAGGTAGCGATAACATTTGGATGTTCGCGTACGACCATTTCACGAGTGTACCGTGAATATCGGTTATCCGGTAAATCATAACATCTTTGACATCGCTGTNTTCCGAAAGGGACAGCTTGTATTACTACTAGGCCTGTTCGCGCACGTGCGTCAAAGAAATTATTTTATAATTGTACCAAACATTGTAGACAAACGACGACTGACGAGAATCATTAAACGTGACAGACGTGCAACCCTTTCTCAAATTGGCGCAGATTGGATTTGTGGACTGCCCTGCAGGATTCATGGTGTGAATTTCCTCCTGCATACCTTCATGTATTAGTCGAGTCCATGCCACGTCGGGGGAGGGGGGGAGGTACACGATATTAGGCAGGTGCAACAGTTTTTTTGTCTCTTCAGTGTAGTTTGTCAGTAGCACAGAGTATCTTCAAAGAGTTTAAACAAAATAAAAGGTATTAGGAAATAAGTGCATTCCATACATCCAAGAAAAAGCCTTGTAATTACTTACAGAAGCGAAATAATTGCAATATTCGTACAAGGTGTTTAAGCTACCGGTGAAGATGTAATATGCCTACATCTATCCTAGTAATTGCAGATCAATTTATGAAAAGAATGCAGACATATCCAGCAAATATTCAGTGTTCAAAGGTTTCCTGTTAAGTTCTTGTACAGGAATTATTTGACCATGCTAACTACGGCGCCCAGTCAGGATACGATCGTTGTCAACATTCAGAAGGAAGCTAGTTTCGTCAGTAACTAGAACGCGACGCCATTCCAGCATCCATTCTTCGATGTTAGGTACACCACCCCAGACGTACCGCACGATGGTATGGCGTAAAACAGAAGACTGGTACGTTGCACATTGCAAGTAGGCCTCACAGATGCCGGGATGTGTAATTACAAGACAGTCAGATGCTGCACTTAGGATACAGCCTCACAGTCTGTAATTCAGCATTGTTTTTCTGTGGTCTGTAATTCTCCATGCAATATTCCAGCAAGGAAAGCTATTGAGGATTTTACTTACTCTAGTTCTCTGCATCACCAAAACAAATAAAATGTTTTAGGAGAAAAAACCTTTATTTTTTAAAATAGGCATGGTTCCTTTTACAAATGCAATATAAGGTACCAGTATCTGGCCCTACTATCGCTTTGAAATTTAAGAAATTTAGCCTGTAAGACGGCCAAAGAATGCTACCAAAAGAAAGGGTCGGTATTATTAAATTTTAATATTTGGTTTATTGGTATTGGTATCAAGGATTTCGGGAGATCCATACTCGGAGTGTGATTGCTGGGTTTTTGGTTCATGGTGGAATCAAAATAAAAAAAGTAAAATATAATTATTTTTTTCACTTATACTGTGACTCGTGAAATTTATGGTGCGTGACATTCCTTGTTAGTCGTTTGGAAGAATGTGTTCTAAGTATATTTACTGTCCGCACCACACACGTACTCTCGCCGCCCCTCTCTTGACCACTCCTTCCAATTTCTTCGCACCTATGTGCCTTTCTCTTTTACATGCTAATAATTTTCAAAATTATTTTTAAATAATTTATTAGACACTGAAACGTATTTCATTTAATTACGTTTACCTTAATCACAATCCTTCCATTCGTTCACCTCTCGTGTATATGAAGGAAGAAATGCATGACAAGATATATAGGTAAAATATAAAGGGTCCTGAGTTTCAGTAACGAAAATAAATAATATGATATAAGAATATACTAAATAAATTTTAAAACAGTAAGAGGCTTAGACATTTAAAATTAAACTATATATTATATATACCACACCAGCATGAGATAATAAATCGATTACGTATGTGTCCACCTTATGACCAATTATGCTTACTCGATACCCCTACCATTACCCAATCCTCTTTAATTAATGTACACTTTCTCTGATTATACCACCTTTCTTTACTCTAAATTGAATGGCTTCCTCCCTTGCTTTAGTTGTCGATGGTTATCACCTCCTTCCTGCCCGAAGCTGATTGACTCCTTCGAAAGGGGTCTTTGCCTCACTCTCCTCCAAATCAACAATAGCAGATTGGTATAATTTCCTTCTCTTTATACCCGTTATACGTTAGTAGTTCACCATTCTTTAGATGCAAATTAAAGTACTTTGTCTTGTTTACTTCTTCCATTATGTTCACGTCCTAACACTCTCGATATTTAATAGCATAATTCCCACGCTAGGATTGGCAAGTCTGCTATACTTGTCAGAATCATATATATTTCCTCTTAACTTGTCAATTTAACAGTGGCATTTATCTTACCGATTTATTTTAGGCTCTGCTTACAAAAAAGTTGTATGTTCTTTTTATAATGAAATAGCAACCTCTTACGAATTAAGTTATGGACATGCTGTCTCTATTCGTAAACCTACATTTTTTAACGATTGGTATTTTTGAGTTTGTAATTTAGAGCAGAAAAAAAATGTAAACTATTTAAATACTTGCCTTTTAAGTAGGTATGCCACAAATATAGTAACGCAGTTTTATTAATTAAAATGCAATTCATGTCAACATTTTTCGATAGCAAATATTCCTTTGTGTTACCTGAGGGAGAAATAAATTTATATGTGTCTAAATCTTTTATATTCATCCATTATTATTGTTAATATTGTTTACAATATTAAGATAAATACATTAAAAATTTATGTTCTTAATTCGTTTTAGAACGTTTCTTTCTTAAAGTCTTGAAATGAAAACATTTGATACAGTTAAAGAATGATTTGTTAGTGGCTACAAAAACTATTTGGTTAATGATTTCCAAGTCGAAATTTTGTAACTGGTAAAAAACTGATTGTTGTGCTAACTAACTCGTAGATTGACAAGTACCAACGCTATTTAGTGCTCACTAACATATTTGTTTATTAACAATGCATTTTTGCTGCCACGAAAACATTCACTTGGCAGCAACAGCATTAATGTCATCCACAAAAAGAAAATTTTGCTGTGACTGCAAAACTATATCCATTATAATTCTGCGCGTGCACTCTGGCTGGCATATTTGGAGTGGCCACCTTCTGTCTGGCCACGACACCATATTTGTCCGTGTTCGTTTCTTTACATTAGGTTACGAACTTATTCATACGTGATATTCTTAACAGCATCGTTTATATCTTTCATTTCTTTCAAATAAGTAAATGTTTCACTTAAATGATTCCAGAAATTTAACATTCCGTGAGGTGAAGTGTGATGGCCTTGTCCCGTGTGTAATGCTCCATACTCCGGAAAGAGTGTTAACGTCGAGCAAGGTGGCGCAACGGCAGCACAGTGAGCCCGCAAGTGAGAGGACCAGGGTTCGAGTCCAGCTGGCGAAGTTTTTTTTTTTTTATAATTTTTGGTTACCCCAAGTATCTTTTTGTACTTGCCATTAAATACTGGAATGATTAAAAACTTTTGTCGGTGCTGCAAGATATTTTGTGATGTATACATTGTGAAAAGATTTTTGTGGTTGCCAATAAAATTTTGTTGGTCATCACTAAACCGTTTTTTTAGTGTGATAGTTTTATCCTTATAGTTGGTTACAAATAATATAACTATTTCATTGGTGTTAACCGTTTTATTTTTTTATTTTCAATGGTGTGATTCTAAGTGATGAATATTGATATTTGTGCGAAACGTAAGTCTCAGGTAATTTGACACTATTTTGAAATACTCGCTTTTATAAATACAGTATGTATCATATTTAGTCCTAAATGTTAAAAGAAAGGGAACAAAATAAAAATGTACAGTATTATACAATACCCGTATTTTCTATGATAATAACAAACAGAGCCTGCATGTATTACGCACATATTCAGAAACAAAATAAGGAATTATTTAAAGACTTGCCTAAGATTATTATTAATTCCTGAGTAACGGCGGTACACATGAACAAAAAAATGGTGATTCCATAAGCCTTTTTTTCCAATTTAAGTTATTTGCATATTCAAGCACTAGCAAGGAACGGACATTTTAAAAATTGGTTGGTTATCTGCTAATTTATTCAGTTGTCTAGCTATTCGCTCTGTTTTATATTAATGTAGGAAAAAAATGATTTAGTTTCCATTTATACTACTTTAAAATATTGATATTATTATGGGGACTGTTGTTGCTTAATTGATTCCAGTCATGGCTTTGGGCTGCCAACCTATGAATTTATAATACGGAAGGCTGAGGTAGCAAGCTGCTTTGAAATGTACATGTTGCAATTCTTGCCAATGACAGAGCTCCCTTCTGGCGCATTTCCAAAATCAGTATGTTTTCCTATGGCATGCCAACAATCTTGTACCTTGTTACCAACGGATGTGCGGTCCTTCACTTATGCACAGTAAGCTACTATGTGGAACATTTTTGAAGTAATTATTTGCATATTTTCCAACATTTGTGAATATACATTTATACTCTTATAATATTTTTTCTTTGTTAACCATATTTGATATACACCTAGAAAAAAAAGTTTCTAAATACCAAGGATTGATTTACGTCGTGCAGTCAGAGTTAATAAACAAATAAAAACATTCTGTAATAATATATTCTTAAAAGAAGTGCATTTACTGAAAAATAACGCACTTTTGAATAATAATAGGTTTATAATATTTTT
>NQII01003423.1:53301-132286 GCA_002778355.1 Clitarchus hookeri | reverse complement strand
GGTAATAATTGCTTTTAAACGTCTTTCTTGAGCAAATAAATTAATTTCCTTTTATATCACTTTCCTAGGAAAGATAAGCTCATGGAATTATGTGCAATCTTCCTGCGCAGTAATTATCGTGACTTACCAAGCAGATTATAACGATAATTTGTATGTTTCAATGCACAATGTCGGTAACTGTTATACTAACACAAACTTTCGTAAAATGAATATTCATCAATTATAAAACTCAGAATGTGCAGCTGCTTAATACAACTGCAGGCTTCATGTCTTTCTGAAGCTCAATAATTGTCTAAATGACTCAACTCAGTCCCGCTTAAGATGTAGTATTATCTTATCCTGGTCTGAGTAAATACAATTAAATTATATAAGCAAAAGTTAAGCAATACCTGTAAGACGAAGTGATTGTGTGGGTAAGTTCGTGAGGTTGTTACTCAAAAACTGCTGTTTCGGTTCTCGGTGTCGTCAATTGGTTTTTTTATTGTCAAAAATAACTTGAAAGATTTTTTTTCTTTGATCTGTCTCATTTCTTCATTACAATTGTTTACAAAGCACAAAAAATTTCATTTTCTTTTTGCAACAATGTAGGTAGAAGTACTTTAGTCAAATGTTCACAAATTTTACAATAAACTTCTTGTCCCTCTGTAAATTATTTTAGTGGCAATGGGTTTCCAATACATTTTTTTTGTAAAAAATGCAGAATATTTTTTACAGCGTCCAGTTCCACGCTAGTCTGCGAGAATACAATATTCTCACCAAAATTTTGGATTTAGTAATGTGGCTGTGAAACCATAACAGAAAATTTTGCAATGTCACCAATTGACAGGTTAAGACTGAATGGAGAAATGTAAATAAATGTACAGTGTTAAGTGAGAATGAGACTTCATACCACGTAAACCACTTCTTCCGTTAGAATACCCTCTCTGATTTGAAACACTCTTTTTCTAGGTCTGAATTTGTTCTGACTACCAGTGAGAAATAGGGGCAGTTGTTGAACATGGTATATGCAGACTTGATGGAGGACTTTTTTGCTCAAGAGGAGATTTACGTCGCCTGTTCTAAAGTATGCTCACTTAACAATTTGGTAACCTTGGAACTTGAGCGGGATATATCAATGTGCTGCACAAAGAGATATCTCGTTAAAAATAGGCTATACATAATTCACTCACAATCACACGCGGGCTATGGTGCGTGTGCAAAGCTTGTATTAAATGAAATAACTTGCATAAATGTATTTGTCGTTACAAAATATAACTCACTACTAAAATTAACAGAAAGGGCCTTCAAAAATATGTTAAACGCTTGAAATTGATTTTTTGTGTTCATAAATTGATGATGGAAACGACTGAACATTATTTTCTTCCTGCTGATAGGCCAATATGTAACTGTAATTTTGTCAGCGTATTGCTGTAATCGTATTATGCGCAAGTTAAGAAAATAAACCACATAGGGTACTTCAATACGCCAAAAAATATCTGGGAATAAAATGGGTAAGTTTATAGACAACCAGTATGTAGTGTAGCGACCTGCATTGTGAAGTCGGAGGGCGCAGGGCCCTGCTTTCGAAAATTAAAAGCAGCATGCGTTTGCGAGCCCTTTATGTTTACTGTAGTTTTTAAGCCGCTCATGATCATACTGCAGACTTAAAGCAGGGACTTTTGAAACAACTTTTAATTAAAAAAATATGCATTATGATAAATAATTAAGCTAGAGTTAATTCAACATGAAGTCATCTACAGCTTACTGTAACCATTCTGAAGCTGGTTTATTTTACTTAAGAACAATACACGTGAACCTGTATATATTTCATTTATTATCGTCTGATCTAAATTGGCCGCCTTTCCTTCCTCTCTTTCTCATTATCAGAGCAAAATTTAAAATTTTGAAGCGAGTAAATTGCTTTCTGGGTGAGCGCCCTGGGGTGGGAGTGTTACCCTCTAACGAGGGCCGTCACAGCTCTCTATATTTGAGATAATTTGTTACCAATGACCTTGAAGACGACACATAAAATAAGACAGGTATGTAGGTTGGGTTAACATCTCGTCAACAGCTAGGTCGTAAGAAACCAGGAAGGCGAGGTCTTGTAGAGAATTTGGAGCCACAGTTGCTGCAAAATGCACCCCTCCCCAAAGTTGTTTTGAAATAAATCATTATTGTATATACACAAGCAAATTGCTTCCTATTTAAATATTTAGACAGAAAATACTTATACCCGTATATAAATTACTGCTTAATATTATTATAGATCTGTTATTTTAGTAACTTAACACTGAGATCAATGATATGTTAGAAACTACAAAAATTTGTTTGGTTAATGCTTTCCGAGGCGAAATTTTTTTGTTGGTAAAAAAAATTGTGGTGGTAAATAACACGTAGATTGACTAGTACTAAAGCTATTAATAGGCTTTTCACGGTAAAATTAGCACTTTTAAAGTCCTGGTTATTTTTTCTTTAAACCAACTCATACCCTTCCGCCACTCGTTAATGTAAACACTTCCATCTGATGAATAAACACAGTGCATGCTTTTCACCATACTCAAAACCAGAAGTCTGAGACCACAATATATTATATTAATTAGCTATTATGTGTTATGAGACTGCCTCAGAAAGTGCTCACTTTACCGTGAGCAGCCCATAGTGCTCACTAACACATTTGTTTATTGAAAAAAAAAAAAGTTTATTGGCTGCCAGGAAATATTTAGTTGCCAGGAACAGCATTCATGCAATCCCCAGTTACGCATTTTCCTACGGCTGCAAAACTACATCCGTTATATCCTGAGTATGCGCTATGGCATTTTTGAAGTAGGCACCTTTTGTCTGGCCAACACTACATATTTGTCTGCATTCGGTTCTTTGCATCGGGTTACGAACTAATTCATATGAGATATTCTTAAGTACTTATGAACGGATTATATCATTCCTTTATTCCCAGTAATTAAATGCTACACGTTTCCAGAAAAGTAACTTTCCGTGAGGTGTTGTGTGCAGGCCTTGTCGTGTGTGCAACTTATTATATTTCTGTTACATACATGCTGAAGACAACGCTGTAACATCGAGCAAGGTAGCGAAAGGGTAACACGCTGAGCTCGCAGTTGAGAAGTCCAAGGTTCGAGTACCACTATGACAACTTTTAATGTAGTGATTAATTGTTGTTACCTACCTACAAAAGCCTACAACCAGGAAAATACTTTTGTGAACCTCATTAACCAGTATTGCTGCTGTAATCGTGACATTTTCGTTGACTAACAAACATATTATTGCCCACAAACCCACTGAATTTATTGGTGACACAAGCGTAATTTTGTAGTTTCCACTAAATGCTGGCGTGACAATATACTTTAGTTGGCACCACAAAATCTTTTGTCATGTCAAAATTGACAATAGAAATTTTTGGCTGCCAACAAAATTTTTTTGGTCACCACAAAACTGTTATTTTGGTGTAGGTAAAGTATGAATTTTTATATAAAGTGCTTTGTTGTGCCCCCCCCCCCTCTTTACGAGAAGTCTTTGACGTCCTCTTATTAGACTTCGGAGGGTGTTGGGGTTTAACACAGCCTTTTAACTCNTTTTGGTGTAGGTAAAGTATGAATTTTTATATAAAGTGCTTTGTTGTGCCCCCCCCCCTCTTTACGAGAAGTCTTTGACGTCCTCTTATTAGACTTCGGAGGGTGTTGGGGTTTAACACAGCCTTTTAACTCCCCTCCTTTTCTCACATCACTGTAAGATGTGAAGTAAGTTACTCAGACAAACAGAAACGGGGAAGGATGCGGCCAAAGCCTGTTGCAAAGAACAATTCCAGCATTCTCCTGGAGTGATTTCGGTAAAACACGGAAAGCAGAAATCAGGACGGACGTAACAGTATTTGAACCCACGCCCTCCTAAATGCGAGTCCAGTTGTTTACCACTGCGCCACCTCGCAGTTTAATGAACTAAGTCTCGATGACCAAGCAGTTATGAAAAAAAAAATCAACGGAGAAAATCTACAGGCCGTTAGCAACTCCCTTCGCATCACCTACATTTAAAAATCCGAACAAATGCCCACTAGGCATCGAACCCTGATCGTCTCGAAATTTTTATTGTGTGTTTTGCTTGTTATCGCCTTTGCTTTATGCAGGAGCTCACAAATTGTCACCTTAATCCAGATTCTAACACCAAAAACGTGCAGTCCGAATCTGAAGTCACCCCATCATCTTTGGCCACAACGAACACGAAGATTGTCGTATCGGGAGATGGGCATGCCAATCGCACAACTGCCGCGGCCTCAGTTTCCTGGTTTCAACCTAAGTGTCACGTCCATGTGCAACTGTTGTACATGAGGTACGAGACGTGGATGTTCCTATTTGAAGCCTGTTGTCACGTTCCGCTCCTCTCACTTTCGGGGCCACTGACTTTCAGTAAAGGAACGATGTTCAACATTTGTGATTATAAAAAATAATTGAGGCGTGCAGACGTTTTGGGATATTTTGGGGAGGTTTTATTGAGAGGGAAGATGAGGGAGTGGGCAGAGCGGAGTTGCTGAGAGGCAACTCAGGTATCATACATCATTAAAATAATAACCATCTTCGAAATATTCCTTTGGTGCGACTAGCGTAAATTCGAATGCTATTTATTTCGCAAAAAAATATTTTACTACACAAATGACGGAAAAGGATAAGATCGGAAAATATTGGGAAAAAATGCTTTCAAATCAAATACATTATAAAAACTGAACACGCAGAAAGCATTGCTTACACACGAGTTGCCTTCGTATTTCCCGTGCGCTCACTAATGAAACGCCTATCTTCAATGGAGCTACCTTCGCCTTGAGTAAAATGCCACGGCTTGCTCCGGTTCCAGTCTTTTTTTCTTCCTTCTATTTTCTATTGAAGATCTTTGCATTGTCCGTCAATTACTGCGTGCTGTGCTTTGTCGACACTAGAAGAGATCTGGCCGTTTTCCACTCAGCCAGTAAAGAGGACGATAAAAATAGAGGACTCAGTCTGGGGCCCCTTTAAAGACGAAGACCTCAAGGGCATCGAACTTGAGAAGCTGCAGGTAAGAAGCCTTGCATATTTACAGACGGTAAATTTTCTTAATATTCCTACCCTTATGATTACAGCTCACTTACACTTACATGACCCGAACGTTAAAGACATTCAGGCCTTTTTAAAATGTAATTTTAAGCATTGCAAAGGACAATTTTTTTATTTGTGACTGCTCTCGTATTAGTATAACGCTCTGTATTACATTAATACCAATAAAAATTTGCTTGAGTTAAATTTCATTTTCAGCAGCTGTTTATCTGACAACGGAATATGGTCTAAAAACTTCTTTTACCACAAGAGAAACTTACTGTATTGGAAGCTATTTTGTGGTGTTTAGAGTGTGAATCGTTGAAATTAATTCCTGTACGACTGCATGCCTGAAACTAGTAAATAAAAAAAACGTAATATTTATGTAACCCATACACCGAATAAAAGAAATTAATTGCTGTAAATTTCATTAACATTAAAAATTTCATTATAATAGCGGAGTAATAAGATACGATGCCTAATGTTTATTTTACAATTAGTTTTTNATTAACATTAAAAATTTCATTATAATAGCGGAGTAATAAGATACGATGCCTAATGTTTATTTTACAATTAGTTTTTGTAAATACGTTTGTTTTTATTGAATTCCAAAACCAATTGATGATTACCGGTAAAAATTTTACACCTGTCACTGAGACAATTTTTTTAAATATTAAGGTAAACAATTTAGATTACTCAGCTTAGTTGGTGTTGAGATCTCAGTTTATAAAATGCCAATGTCCGGATTAGTTTGGGTTGTTTTTTAACTCACTATACTGATTTCGTTTTGCAACCACCTAATGTCGGAGATTAAGAGTGAAATATGTCAGGAATGGATTAGGTTTAATTTGACACTTTTGTCAATGAAGGATATAAGTAAGAAAAAACATTTTGCATTGAAATACAGTAAAAAGGTAGGTTATACATGAAAATCTTTGATAATTTTATTATAAAATAAAGTTTTCTTCAAAAAATAATAGATCTCTTATAAAATTTATTGTATCGCCCTTTTTGCTTTCTAGAGGAGGAAAAAGCCTGCATATTGCGTGTGAACCTATATTTTTTCCCCATCAATATACGATTTTTACTGCATATATTATATTGCAAATAAAAGTTATAAATAATATCGCTTAATGATCGGAACAGATTTCAGGTCACAATAAATTGCGAATAATATAGTTTATATTCAAGCGCGCTTGCGTCGAACGTAAAGAAAATGATTAGTTTTTTTTCTGTTGCATAATTTTTTACATCTCATTCCACAACTCTAAAAAAAAACGTTTTGTTGCAACTAAATAACATGAAAACAATGTTCTCCGGTTTAATATTTGCATGTTAATCTGCTGTCAGTGTCAAAGTTCTTTCAATTTGGGCCCATTTTGTATTTCGCAAACGAATAATTTCGAAAAAAATTAAGAATATAGGCCTGCTTGTTTGTTTTGGGGAGTTGTTTGGTTCATGGTTAATTTATCATTCCAATTGTATGCTGACTAGTTATTTAGATTGTTTGTACGGATGTATTTATTTATATTACTTTCCCATTTTGAGTTTTCCTGATGTCACAAATTTGCAGTTACAGTTAGACCATGGGCCAATTCCAACTAAATTCGGAGTATCGTTTACCTATACTTGTAAAACCATAAATTTGTCAAATAATTATTTAAATTTAGACCATAGACTAATTCCATCTAAAGTCTGAGTTAAGTTCAGTCTAAATTTAAAAACGATAGAAAAATTACAAGTCGTAGTAAAAAAGTTGTAATTAACTATTCTTTACAAGCGCATTAAAATATTACCATTTTGCATTTATAGATTTTGGCTTTAAAATGTGGCCTCTTCTTCACCCTGGTAAATTAGTAGCATTTATACATGTGTATAAAAATTTGTTTAACTAGTTTTCTGATATTTTTCAATAAAGCTGAAATTTTCATTATTAATGAAGTATTCGAGTACATAAGTAAAAATCGATGTTTGGCCCTAATGTACTATGTAACATTTCATTACAAAAATTACGGAACCCATTATAAAATATAATTAATACACATATTATAATATTCGTCCAGTTTTACAATTAAGCGTTTTGTTTTCTACTTTTCCTAGTATTTTCATTTAATAGAGGCAGCGTTATCTCTGCGATAAAGTGCTCTGTAAGTATAGGATGTTGTAGGTTTTTGAATTATTTCTCTGTGTACCTAGAATTTTTAACAATGAGATTCATTGTTTGCATATGTTTTATTTATAAAGTATAAAATCACATTAGAACACAAAAACGCGTGGTTCAAATTTTTAACAAAAATATTAACCTCATTTGATCTCTTTTCGTCCAGAATTTAGTTTGGTACAGCAAATATGATCCACAAATATATAAAACTTTGTAAAGTAACTAGAATTGACAGTCTGCTAAAATTGCATTCATTTTTAGTGCATTGCATTACGTTCTCTGTAATTTATATGCCACTTGCTTAGCACAACTTGTTATTTGTTTTACTGTAATGTCACAGTGGTTGCGGTACAGAATTTGCAGTGAAATACATACATTTAATTAATGCTAATAACACTTAAGTATTATGGTATGACATTTATCTCTTCACATATAGTATCTAAACAGCTGTTTTTAAGACACAAAATAATTATCTCGAAAATCTGTATTACGTATTCTTTATTTTACGCTTCATTTCACAAATTACACATCAAGTCTTGCTTTGTGGTTACAACGAGCTACTTGTTAAGATCTGACGAACTTAAGAAAAGGTGAACAATTACAGTCGAAGTAGCCATGTAGGTGGTTTAAAGCTCTTTACAGAGAATTAAGTTGGATTCATATGTATGAAAGGAATGATTTCGTTTCTTTATGTTACTGCTATTCATCTGCTGCTACACCATTTACATTTTCGANTGAAAGGAATGATTTCGTTTCTTTATGTTACTGCTATTCATCTGCTGCTACACCATTTACATTTTCGAAATAATTATTTCCTGTACTTTACAGCTCAAAGTTGCCTGTTTATTCGAGTGGAATAAATAACTTATTCATTCTTCAAATACCATTTTTTTNAAGCGCATTAAAATATTACCATTTTGCATTTATAGATTTTGGCTTTAAAATGTGGCCTCTTCTTCACCCTGGTAAAATTTGTTTAACTAGTTTTCTGATATTTTTCAATAAAGCTGAAATTTTCATTATTAATGAAGTATTCGAGTACATAAGTAAAAATCGATGTTTGGCCCTAATGTACTATGTAACATTTCATTACAAAAATTACGGAACCCATTATAAAATATAATTAATACACATATTATAATATTCGTCCTGTTTTACAATTAAGCGTTTTGTTTTCTACTTTTCCTAGTATTTTCATTTAATAGAGGCAGCGTTATCTCTGCGATAAAGTGCTCTGTAAGTATAGGATGTTGTTGTAGGTTTTTGAATTATTTCTCTGTGTACCTAGAATTTTTAACAATGAGATTTATTGTTTGCATATGTTTTATTTATAAAGTATAAAATCACATTAGAACACAAAAACGCGTGGTTCAAATTTTTAACAAAAATATTAACCTCATTTGATCTCTTTTCGTCCAGAATTTAGTTTGGTACAGCAAATATGATCCACAAATATATAAAACTTTGTAAAGTAACTAGAATTGACAGTCTGCTAAAATTGCATTCATTTTAGTGCATTGCATTACATTCTCTGTAATTTATATGCCACTTGCTTAGCACAACTTGTTATTTGTTTTACTGTTATGGCACAGTGGTTGCGGTACAGAATTTGCAGTGAAATACATAAATTTAATTAATGATAATAACACTTAAGTATTATGGTATGACATTTATCTCTTCACATATAGTATCTAAACAGCTGTTTTTAAGACGCAAAATAATTATCTCGAAAATCTGTATTACGTATTCTTTATTTTATGCTTCATTTCACAAATTACACATCAGGTCTTGCTTTGTGGTTACAACGAGCTATTTGTTAAGATCTGACGAACATAAGAAAAGGTGAACAATTACAGTCGAAGTAGCCATGTAGGTGGTTTAAAGCTCTTTACAGAGAATTAAGTTGGATTCATATGTATAAAAGGAATGATTTCGTTTCTTTATGTTACTGCTATTCATCTGCTGCTACACCATTTACATTTTCGAAATAATTATTTCCTTTACTTTACAGCTCAAAGTTGCCTGTTTATTCGAGTGGAATAAATAACTTATTCATTCTTCAAATACCATTTTTTTNGTACTTTACAGCTCAAAGTTGCCTGTTTATTCGAGTGGAATAAATAACTTATTCATTCTTCAAATACCATTTTTTTCTTTCAACCTTCATTCTTTATTTAAGACAAACGTTCTTTTGATGATTTTTTCTCCTGAGCTATGTGTAAAAGTCATGTAGTTACTCAAGTCAGTCAATTTAGTCGTTACGTTCCTTTGCAAAAGGTTGATATATTGATTTATTAAAAATAAATATATTTTGATTTTTTTGTGTAAAATCTGCAATTTTTTGCGAGGAAGAGTTGCTATTAGAAGAAGTAATAAATCTAGTAGGGAAATGGTGAGTCTGTCACAAGGGGATGGGGGGTCAGGCGCCAGGCGCAGTTCATCCTCTATCATTCCGGTCGTCCGGCGACCATTTTCTGTCTAACAAAATTTCACTCTTGAAATTTACCATTTTCCGCTTAAATTTATTGTTTTCCTTAAAATTGTCCTTTTTTCCTTTGAAATTTCCCGTTTTTCCCTCAAAAAGAACCGATCCCCTCCATTTCTAAAGAACGGGCCCCTTATTTGCAAAAACGATCCATTGGAATGATTTCGGAGGCTCCATTTTTACCTGTGACCTTGAGGTTCGACCTTGACCTTGGATTACCTTGAAACCAAAAAACCNGATTTCGGAGGCTCCATTTTTACCTGTGACCTTGAGGTTCGACCTTGACCTTGGATTACCTTGAAACCAAAAAACCAAAAAAAAATAAAAATTGAAAAAAAATAAAAATCGAGGAAAACATAACAACGATGACTCCGACCATCATGTTGAATGCTAGTGGCCTTGTACCCAATAACTTTAAAAACAAAAAGTCGAGAAAAAATGGTAAAAATCGAGTTCATCCATTAAAGTTGGCGATCAAATTATGTTGCTGACTACGACCACCATCTTGGATCCAGACAACCTTANGATTTCGGAGGCTCCATTTTTACCTGTGACCTTGAGGTTCGACCTTGACCTTGGATTACCTTGAAACCAAAAAACCCAAAAAAATAAAAATTGAAAAAAAAAAATCGAGGAAAACATAACAACGATGACTCCGACCACCATGTTGAATGCTAGTGGCCTTGTACCCAATTACTTTAAAAACAAAAAGTCGAGAAAAAATGGTAAAAACCGAGTTCATCCATTAAAGTTGGCGATCAAATTATGTTGCTGACTACGACCACCATCTTGGATCCAGACAACCATAACCTTGGCCCTTGACATTGTACTAGTGACCTTGGATGACCTTGAACCAAAAACAAATAACAAAATTGTTTTAAAAATACAAAAAATATATAAAAAAACTGCTAAAGGTGGTTTTAAAAGAATGAGACAATTTTATTTAAACAATTCATTTACTTATATTATAAAAAATCAAAATTTTGAGTGTTTTGGTTAAGAGAGGATGAGGAACTGGCCAGCTACTATGTTATGACATCACACAACCACCACGTTGGATTTCTGTGGCTTTAACCTTAACATTCCATGACCTTAAACCCAAAAAACCACAAAATTCCCAAAAAATAAAAAATTTAATGATTACCAAATTATAAATAATCATAAAAAAACTTGCTTTCGAAAACTTTTTTTAAAAAAAACCTTAATTTCTGAATGTTTACTGAGCGCCACGTCCAGCAGACGACTGACCCTCCACCAATGTTCCTCATTGGTCAATTACTTGTGCCCGCTTCACACCCCAAAAGTGTTTTTATTTATTGATTAATCACGCTCGTTCGACCAAACACCAGTGTTTCTCATTGGTTAATTCATCTACAGGCCTCAACTCACCATTGCTCATTTTGCCGAATGCACTCTACCCACCATATTCATATTTTATTTTGTCATTCATTTTAATTTTCATTACCTAGGTGATGCCAGTGAATAAATAATCGATTTCACCACCTGACGAGTTGCTGATGTAGCCGCAATGTGGTTTTTGTTGATCTTCAACTTACCTTATGTGATCTATAACCCAAAAAAAATAAATAAAAAAAATCACTAAATCGAAAAAAAAAACAATTAGGGAGAAATTACATTATAGATACCGACTACCATCTTGGAATCTATTTTGCTTGGTTACTATTCCATCAAGCTAAGTCATTCCTTCCCATCTGTGCTCATTACTCCATCAGGTATTTTATCAATGCTTTGTTATTCCATGACAGACATTTTAGTTACCATCACTACCACAATTTTACATAACATCGTCACCATGTTTCCCACATACTTATGCTCTATTATTCCATATCAGCCATCTATGATATAATTTGTTTCAGCTACCAGGCGAGCCGACGAAACAAATATTCTCTCATTTCCTGTAATGCGATGTTCACCATCATTGATTTCGTTTTTCTCTTAGTTACCTTCCTTTGATTTCCTATCGTTCCTACTGGATTTAGTCACAGGCCATCATATTAGATTTTATTCATATGCTACCATTCCATCTCGATTTTTAAGCCTGCTGATTACCTGGTCTCCTTGAACCACCATATCGGATTACATCACTTCTGTAATCATTGATTATAACATAGAATGTTGTCCTTTAGCCATCAAGATCTTCCACTTAGTTCGTCACTTCGTAAAACATAAAAATTACTCTGGTGAATAACAACAGAATCGGGCTTGTAGACATTTATGTAGGACCTCTCTTCGCCATATACTGGACTGAGGCAGGTCTTACCAGCCTCGTCAAAGCCTTCGCACTCCGCTTCCACCATATCTCAGGGTCAAATTTCTATCACTTCAAAATTGTACTTCCAAGACTGCTACATTCAACCTGCTTACCATGTATTATATTTTTAATCCACTCTTTTTTGTATGGTACAGCATATACCTTAGCTGCATTATCAATGATAATGCACATTCAGTGATTGGCCAACACAATAAATCTTGAAATGCTAACTTTCAAATCATCATATTTTGTCAACATAATTCCATTTGTTTTTATTATCAAGGTCACTTACAGTAACGGCTTGTAGTGGCAGATCTGAAAACCAATGCTAACATATTCCATACATCAGGGCAAGTAGGCATGTTAGGATAAGGTACATCAGCATTAGCGAGAAATATAAAAATTAGGTTTTTTAACTGAAAACATTTTTTTTTATGTACATCAGACGACAAACATAAAAAAACAGAATCCACGCTTTCTCCGTACTATACAAACATTGCCTATCTAGCAAAATGCTCATTTTTCACACAAGTATATTTACAGTATACAAACTAAAGTTTAAATCGATTACATAGTTTNTTCTAGCAAAATGCTCATTTTTCACACAAGTATATTTACAGTATACAAACTAAAGTTTAAATCGATTACATAGTTTCTTAGATATAGCACACTAACCTAAAATGATCTCATAGCCACAATTCTGAAAATAAGTATATAATACACTTTAAAATACCTATAGTTCTATAACCTACCACAATACAAATTTCACCAAATTTGGCAGGAATGGGTTGATTTTTTCAAGAGATATAACATAAAAAATTAACTTTTTATTTTGTGGCTAACTTTCAAAATGTTACAGAAATGGGGCTTTGTATAGACAAATGTTATAGTTATAATAGTTATTTCTATCATACAAAGCTTAGTTGGAATTTTTTTAGGTAAGAAAATATACTAAAATAAAATATTTATTTAGCCACTATTTTGAAAATAAGTGCCTGGCCTACTTAAACATAGCAGTTTACACCACCTGCTGCAGTGCAAATTTGGTAGGAATCTCTCAATTGTTTACCACGATATTACTTAAAAACTTAATTTTTTTCATGTGGCATATATTACAAAATGGCGGAATAAATATGCTCCGTGTAGACACATTTCATAGATAAAATATATACTCCCCTCATACAAAATTACGTGTTTTCGATGATAAAGTATACTAAGTTAAGATTCCTATGTGGCCACCATTATAAAAATAAGTGACATACAATTTTNCACATTTCATAGATAAAATATATACTCCCCTCATACAAAATTACGTGTTTTCGATGATAAAGTATACTAAGTTAAGATTCCTATGTGGCCACCATTATAAAAATAAGTGACATACAATTTTACGTCATCTGCCGCAGTACTACTGGTTTGCAAAATTCGGAAAGAATCGGTAAATGGTTTCCCAAGATATGCTATATCAATTAATTTATCTGGCACTATCTTTAAAAATGACGTACAAAATAGGCTCCATGTTGACACAATTGATAGATGAAATATCTACTGCCAGCACACAAAGTTAAGTTGGTATTTATAACATGATTTAGACGATATAACATTCTAAGCTAAGATAACTATATGTCCGCCATTACCTGAAACATATTATTTAACACCATCTGCCGCAGTACTACTTGTTTGACAAATTTGGTAGGAATTGGTCTATTGTTAAGGGAGATATGATATATATACTTTATTTTTTCATGTCGCGCTATCTTACACAATGGCTGACAAAAGTTGTTACATGCTGGCCTCTATGATGAATGAAATAGACAGTTTCAGCATACAAAATATNTACGTCATCTGCCGCAGTACTACTGGTTTGCAAAATTCGGAAAGAATCGGTAAATGGTTTCCCAAGATATGCTATAGCAATTAATTTATCTGGCACTATCTTTAAAAATGACGTACAAAATAGGCTCCATGTTGACACAATTGATAGATGAAATATCTACTGCCAGCACACAAAGTTAAGTTGGTATTTATAACATGATTTAGACGATATAACATTCTAAGCTGAGATAACTATATGTCCGCCATTACCTGAAACATATTATTTAACACCATCTGCCGCAGTACTACTTGTTTGACAAATTTGGTAGGAATTGGTCCATTGTTAAGGGAGATATGATATATATACTTTATTTTTTCATGTCGCGCTATCTTGCACAATGGCTGACAAAAGTTGTTACATGCTGGCCTCTATGATGAATGAAATAGACAGTTTCAGCATACAAAATATNGCACAATGGCTGACAAAAGTTGTTACATGCTGGCCTCTATGATGAATGAAATAGACAGTTTCAGCATACAAAATATGGTCTAAATTAGTTAAATGGTGTGGTGCATATATCAAATAAACCTAAAATATTTGTATGGCTGCCATTTTTATGATAAGTGCCTTATCAAGTTCAATTACTTACGTTTTCTTGACCATAGTATTACTTACATGTGAAATTGGGTAAGTATTACTTAGTAATTTTCGAAATTTGAATTAATATTTTTTTTTTTCATTTGTTTTGTCTTTAAAAATTGGCTGACTAACAACAAAATCCTTTTCAAAGTTTTAATGCTTGCACGATGTTCTGTCAGCGTGCATAATTTAATTTAAATGTACCTATTGGTTCCCGAGTTATGACGTATCACTCTTCTATATATGTATACCGAGTTTGATGAAAAACTGTTGACGCATTAAAAAATTGATATGGAGACACACTCACGTACAGACACACACAGACGCACACAAACACACATGTACACACACCTACACATACAGACGCACAGGCAGGAAAGTAATTTCATTAGCATTTATTTCGTTCGAAAGGTAGGCTAAAAAGGGAGCTAAAAATTACAGAGGAACAAAAACTGCACTAACAGAAAAGATTAGCATGAAATATATTTTTCCAAATTATTGATCTTAGATTTATGCATATTTCTAATAAATATTTAAATAACTTGCCAAACGCAAATATGGAAACAGGAAATAAAATTGTATACTATATATACCATCTGACAAAAATTATCTGACAGTAACCATTAAGGACACACGCCACTGAAGATATGTTTAACCACAGAAAATTCAAATGCTCAACCGGGTTAGATTGCCGGAGAAGTCACTCCCTGATTATCGCACGTGGAAATCTTGTGGGACGATGCTGCTGGTTGGCAGGTTTTCTCGAGGATCTTCCGTTTCCCCTGCCCTTGAATTCCGTCGTTGCTCCAACTCACCTCGTTTCACCCTCATCGGCTCTCAAAACCACTCTCTTAGGAACCGCCTAAATCTCTCCACTTGACTCCACTCCACATAAAATACATAATTTTATATAAAATATAAATAACGATGATAAGCAGCAGATATGTAAATGAAACATATATAGTTCTTTAAAAGAAACGAAGCCACAAATTAAAAAATTAGACAAAATCCACGCAAATAGTTAACAAGCAAACAGTATGTTCACGTAAATGGAGATAACACTCGGTACTCCCACCGAAGGTAACAGACAAAACCAGAGGCAAAGTGTGAAAGAGACATATGCAGGAATACTGAACAATACATTGAAGAGTACATTTGTTTACAATGACAAATTTACTCTACCCGCCCCCGCCCCCCTTTTCGTAATGGTACGTATATGTGGCCTGTTAGCATTACAGGAGCTGGCAACATAAACTCAATTTGTATGTTTGACATTAATACAAAAAGCACCCGGCGAGTGTAACGGGAAATGAAATCCGAGGGCCGTGCACTTCCTAGAATGGTAGATATATGTAGTAGGTTGTAAATTCCTTCACTTGGCGGCATGATGTCACCGGATGCTATTCCCGCGCTATGATGAGCGCGCGATATACTGTTTACGACCGTATCGCTCATTTTCACGTAGCTGTATTAGTTGATTATGTTCATAATAATTCTTTGAAACTTAATGGACAACTGTAGTGAAATTAAATGTGGAAAATGTGCGTCCGCATATTATGTTGGCGCCAGAAGCCGATGAGGACGAAAACGAAGTAATCGTCGACTGACGTGGTGCAGCAGTAATTAGACAAAATAACGCAAACTGGAGTAAATGTGATGAGTGTGTTTTAATGCCCAAACTTGGAGAAAACGTGTATTGTCACGAGAGTGAGGTCATTGCCTACTTTCGAATCACTACTGTGTGCATTACTCACAATGTAGCATTTCCTCATGTTATTTTTAATGTAGATACTTTGAACACGTCGTTGGTGTTACATGCTTAAACATATCTTGAAAGTCATTTTTCTATGTTTGAGTCGTCCCCCATATGTGAATATTCGTCTATAGGCTGTTCATGGTTGCTTCCAACTTTTATAAGTCCCTATTAAAATTTTATTTCCAGAATATTTCTCCACCTCATGCAAGTAAACATTAAACAAGTTTAGAAAATTACCCCAATAGGGACAACGCACCGGATTCATGCGCACTTAATTAAATACTCTTTGCACAAGAACTATTTCTGACTGGGCATTACCAACACAGGTTTTTTCTTTCTGTTTTATTTATATTAATTATAAAAAAATATTATAATTTATAAATTTAATATAAATATATGTTTATAGTTAAGTAAAAACAAGGTAATTTTAGGTTAACACAAGTAATACGTGACGTATTTCGGAAAGAACCGAACACAACATACATAGGGTGTTTTTCCAAAGATTTTATTAAATAAGGTGTGGTGAACCAGCAAATAGACTCTAGTTGGTTGTCCAGCGTTTCGTTCACCGTGAAAGAGGAGTCTCATCAGTGACGATACATATCCAACTTCGGAGTGGGCACACTTTTAGAGATGCCCTTCGGAGAATTGGCTGGAAAAAGGAGGGGGGGGGATAGTTACAAGTTTTTAGGCTCACCTCTTAAGACATGTTCGTTTCTGTTATCAATTTCATTTCGATGCGATGAAAACCTAAATAACGCACTGCATTAAACACAGAATCTAAGATGTAGGTATATATGTTTCATTAATTCATAATACAACATTTCATACGCGATTGTTTACAATATATTAACACATCTCGGTGAGCAAAAACAGTTTGGGCGATCGTTTACAATGAGTATACTACGCCCCCTCCCCCGCCCTTGCTTTTCCGCTGAGTCTTATCTTCGTTGCCCACACTGCCATCGCTCATTTCAAGAGACATGTTTCTCCAACATTCCTTGCCCATCTCACACTAAGTATTCATATTTATATAATATACCTGCTCTTAAATCTGTACAAATATTTCATCAACAACAATTTCTGTTCCCACAGTGTAATCGTAATCCACAGGAAACTGAAGTAGACGAACAAGTACTTTCTTCAATAGCTCATTTTAAAGTTTTACCGTGCATACGAAATTCCAATTTTCGTATTTATTTCCGTGGCTGTTTCGCTTTTCGGTTTTAATTTTTTCCCTATTTTACAAGGCCGGAGCGCGTACTCTTGAGTAAGAAGATTTGTATTGACATGATAATTCAAAATAACTATCATGAAAGTGACCAGAACTCACACTTGTAAATTGGTTTGGTGCAAAGGGATGCCGTTTAATTTCCTTCGCCCAGTGCTTATAGCAAACTGGGGATTGGACGTGGGATGGAAATGTAAGGAATTATACTTCCTTATCGCGTGATGTATTTTACTTCAGCAGAAAAACACACAGCATCTGTTTTGCAGTGTTAAAAACCTTTGAAAATTAGTAAATAAATAATAATTCTTCGTACAAGGTCATATGAATGAAAGGTGCACGATACAGGCAACAACGCATGACGCGCGACGTAAACCCGATGTACCACGGTGAAAATTTCCTTGGAATATTTCATGCAAGTTTGCATGACCACTTGCATGGATGGTTCTATGGAAGATTTGGNACGGTGAAAATTTCCTTGGAATATTTCATGCAAGTTTGCATGACCACTTGCATGGATGGTTCTATGGAAGATTTGGGCGACTGCTGGCATTTTTTCATGCACGTTTTCGTAATGAACCTTGAGCAATTTTCGACGGAATGTTTCCTACAAGCNGCGACTGCTGGCATTTTTTCATGCACGTTTTCGTAATGAACCTTGAGCAATTTTCGACGGAATGTTTCCTACAAGCTTGAAATTCTAGACAGTCAGAGGGAGGATGGTGTAGTTGTAAATTTAATTTGTTTGAAGAAACAGTGTTAAGAGCATGTTGTTATCACAGCATTGTGTGAAAATGACTGCTAACATTCGTGATTATTTAACCGTATAGTCCCAGTTATCACATGAAAACGATTACACATTGTGCATAAGCGGATACTGCTGAAGTCGTGAGTGAAGACAGTTCCTGAGCCACATCTCCAGAAATAAAACCGTAATAAATGCACTCGCCTTTACTTCTGTGGCAGAAAGTATAGGGTGGCAGGTTAATCCATAGAAACCTCAAAACCGGCTTGCATGCAGACTTGAGTAGCGGATCTCGTAGGAGCTTCCACCCGAGTTTGTACGATGTATTTTATCGTGGCACATAGGTTTGAGGTAGTAAAAATTGCAAGGAGATTTAAGCGCGGTAAACAAACTACAGTAAAATCTTTGTGTTGAGGGTGTTCTTTTCAGGCAGATAATTGGCAGCCAGTGAGGGGCAGATAAATGGTAGTTGGCGAGAGCCATATCCGTATCTCCCTTCCCTATCTTCCGGGCGCTGCGCAGTACCTAGATTATTTTCCTTTATTGCCCCCTTCACCACGTTTGATCCCCAAAATTAGTGCATTATATCTCTATCTAACATACACACACACACATACATTCACACGAGGTGGAAACAAGTATTTAGATGTTTATTTTATGAATGCCCGAATACGTACAAACAACAGAGGTGTGCCGNGAGGGTGTTCTTTTCAGGCAGATAATTGGCAGCCAGTGAGGGGCAGATAAATGGTAGTTGGCGAGAGCCATATCCGTATCTCTTTTTCCTATCTTCCGGGCGCTGCGCAGTACCTAGATTATTTTCCATTATTGCCCCCTTCACCACGTTTGATCCCCAAAATTAGTGCATTATATCTCTATCTAACATACACACACACATACATTCACACGAGGTGGAAACAAGTATTTAGATGTTTATTTTATGAATGCCCGAATACGTACAAACAACAGAGGTGTGCCATGGAAGCCTGTTGTAAAATGCTACGACATGATGCATGTTCGGTCTGTCATTTCCTGCTATGCGTTGAAAAAAAGTNATGGAAGCCTGTTGTAAAATGCTACGACATGATGCATGTTCGGTCTGTCATTTCCTGCTATGCGTTGAAAAAAAGTAATTCCTGGCCTGCGTCAGCGTCTGTAATTATCATAAAATACTACCCGTTCATCAATTAATTAAAATGTACAAGTCGCAGGATACCATCGTAGTATTACAAGTCGCCTGGAGGTTATCCGAGTTCTATGTTTACAAGGCCGGCCACAGTATCATCCCAAATTTGGTGGGAATTGTTTGAGTATTGTCCGAAATATGACTCAAAAGCTTAATTTTACAATTAGTGCAATCTTCCAAAATGGCGTGCAATAACAATATACGGTCCTTAATGAAATATTTTCACGTTCAGCTGTATAAATGCGAAATTTGGTTTAAATTTGTTACTTGGTTGCTGAGATGTGACCTAGTGTTCTATATTTTAAAATGGCCACCATTTTTAATGAGCACGTGCCATAGTCAGAAACTATAAATTTCGGATTTCCTTAGTAAGTACTACATGTGTACCAAGACCAAGTTTGGCTAAATTCGGTTCCGGCGTTCAAAAGCACTTGCATTTTCCTCTTTCTTCGTGTTTCCTGTCATGGCGGGCACTGAAAGACTGGAAGTAAGCTAATGTAATCAATGTAGGATATTATAGCTAGGTTGGCATTCCAACCTATTTTATTTTTGTAATTGCCAAGTTGAGTTTTTGGGGTTAAGTTTTTGGGGTTCGTTTTATTTTAATATGAGCGGAAAAAGGAAACCAGAACGAGGGGGAGGAGGCAGCCTTAAGTTTAACGTCTTTCATGAGATGGCATTGTTTTGAGGTTCTTACTAGTTTGTGGCATTTTGAGTTGAATATTGTTCTGATGGAGCAGTGGAAAAATTTGCTAGTACGGAAATAACATTCGACTTAATATAACTTCGAATGTTTTAACTTCAATGAAAAAACAAAACGCGATACATACGTCGTTGTTTGTATTCGTACAGATGCACAATACACAGACACAAACACACAAAACTTTGACCGAAGTAAACCATACACTCGTTGAATTTACGATAAAGACAAATAAACCAATATTATTAAACACTACAAAAGTAATGAAAGTGCGGTTTTTTCAGGCCACGTGCAATTCAATATTTATATTAACGTTTTACAAATACATTATTAACAAAACACGCAAAGTTACTGTTTATAAAATTAGCAACCTCTTGAACACGTGTTTTCTATGGAAATTCTTGCAAGTTTAATTCACTAAACTCACGTTTGTTCGTCACTAGCATTAAATAATTTATTTGTAGAAACATTCAGTAAAATCAACACAGCGCATATTTCATGAAACCAACTAACTAAAACTTAGAAACGTAAATTATATTCGTGTCGCCTCATTGTGGACGGCAGTTAAGAAAAAATGGCTGAACAATCAGTTTTACGAACCGGTAAACACGTGCCGATTTATATTATATTTCCCTCAAGAAAACGCAATACAACTATACCTTCAACCAACTTTGCTTAAAGAAAGCAAATAAACAACATAATTATCTACCGATAAAATATTCTGACAACATCAACAAGTTACTCGTATAAACACGATGAGAAAAAAGCATATGCACAACGACGTTCACCGGGCAGGAAACTGGAAACATGGCTAGTCATTGACTGGAAACGTTTACTTTTCGTACGTGTTGACATGCTATGTCATAAATGCTAAAAATGTTTTTAAATTCAATTCATTAAAATAAAAAAAATAAAACTATTGCCTTTAAAACATAATTTAAACCATATATATTATATGCATATTTAAAATTGTTGATTACAACGTATAGTTGAGTTTCTTCCAAAGTCATCATCAAATCGCTAACTTAACAACATGCACCCAGCAGCAATTCATCAGCCGATACAATAATTTACAAACGAGAGCATTTGCTGTTTGCATAGTATGTAGGCTGGTCACATTGTCTCTCAGGTTTTACCCTACTTATATGAAATTGACAATAACTGTCGTTGTAACTGAGTGTCTCTTTCTTGCTCGGAAGGCAGGGATTGTCATTCTTGTACATTGTCGGCAGCAAAAAAAGAAGTTTTGGTGAGATATCAAATAGCTGTATTTGACTTAAAAAAGGATCCAACGAGAATCTATTTTACACATAAACTAACCTAAGCAATCTTACCAAACTTCATATAATGTCTAAGAAAAATTATATACATTTATTGAAGTTATTTTTTAACTAATACTAAGAAAACGAACTAATAATTTGAGTTCTCATAAAACATTAATTTTTTATGTAAATTTTTTATTTACTAAAGTAATTAAGCTGACTTTAGATAACTAGTAGAAGGGAAAGAGGAGAATGTAGAAATCAAGAATGTTGTATGTTCACTAGTAAGACCTTCCAAAAACCATAAGTTTTGATTTTTTTTTTGTTTCAAAAAACAAACTTTAACCCAGAGATTGATTCGTACCAATATATTAAGTGTTCCATGCACTATTGAAACACGAGTGAGGAAAAAAAATGTAGTAGGGAGGAAACTCATTATGAACTAACAGCACGGCACGTAATGGCTCGGATCGGCATGGCGCGGCTCGGCTCAGCACGTAGTTAACCCACCTGTAACGGACAGTACGGCACCGACCGACAATGCGACCTGTTGCAATGGAAAGCCAATCCGAAGAGGAAGTTGTGGTAGTAGCTGCAGTTTGTGCGGAGGAAGAGGACCGAGAACAAACAAATAAATGTAAACGGAAATACTGTGTGCATGAAGTACTAGAGAAGAGAAATACATATGGAGAATTCCCGCATCTTTTTCCAGATCCGTTGAAAGACGACGCGATTTCCAGTATTTCCATATGTGGCGAAAAAAATTTNAATTCCCGCATCTTTTTCCAGATCCGTTGAAAGACGACGCGATTTCCAGTATTTCCATATGTGGCGAAAAAAATTTTACGAGCTTATTAACTTGCTTTTTCCGTCAAAGAAATATTAGCCGTTTCAAGAAGCTGTATGTAACAGGGAACGNTTTACGAGCTTATTAACTTGCTTTTTCCGTCAAAGAAATATTAGCCGTTTCAAGAAGCTGTATGTAACAGGGAACGACTTGCACTGACGCTGAAATAAGTACCTACATGTCTTCGTGTATACATAATTTCAAATGATTTTTGTGTATAAAAATTGACATTACCTAATCCAATCTTACAGACCTCGTCACAAAAAACAAAATGCACAGTATTTCAGCGTGTATTGAGTTCAATTCAAATTTTGATGATTAAATATATCTATATGTTATATTTTTTTTTGTTTTTGGGTGTTAATTCGTTTTGTGTTGTACGTTGTAACTTGGTACATTTTTGTCGTTCTATTTGTTCCTGGTCGTAGTCACTGGAGGCAATGGAAGTCCAATCAAAATGTGAATTTAACTCAACCACACCATTTCCACTAAACTTCATAAACAACATTATTTATTGATAAGTAAGACATCACAGAGAAGAATGTGTCTAACCTAAAGGTGCACCAGATGGCGAGACATAAGTCTGCTTTAATACTCTTATAACATGTGATGACGTATGACAAATTGGCGCAACTAGCTGTTCCGTGGTTGTCACAAGTTGGGTTACCGGTTGTTGTTCCTGGTAATTATAGAGTGGACATTGTGTTGTAGCAGTATAGTCATCCACTTAGTACTCTTCCCTTGAGAATTAGCAATGCGAAGCTGGCCTTTGTGAAGAGGCTTGTGAGGTGGACGATACTGGACTGTGGTAGTTCTTCATTTCGTACTCGTTGACAAGGTTAGCAATCTTCCCTTTAATTTATATTTGGTAAACGATGTGACTGTTTGCTCCATGGCTCCGAAAAAATTACTGAGAGCATCAGTGTGCGGTATAACCTCAGGCTTGCATTTCTTGGTGCGAAGATACCATTGCAGCTCTTGTGCAACTGGAAGGTGGAAGCTGTCTTTACCTTTACCCCTTATTTTGGAGTGCGCCCTGAAACTTCCATTGTACCCATTCGTTGTGAGGTTATTTTACATGAGTTATCATTTGTACCGTGTCGTCGTTCATCATGTTCGTTATCCATACCATCAGAATCTGAATTCTCCAACTCACTATACTCGTCGTAATCTACGGAACCATTGCTCTCAACATCACATGTTAGATTGTATATCTGGCTTCTTTCTTCAATGTGAGGGATAATGAAAGACATGACTTCTTCATACTTCCACGGCCGCACGTGTGCAGCTGCCTGGCCACGAGTGGTCCTTTCCTTGTAGGTTTTCCTGAAATTGTCACGTAGAGCTATCCACCTATTTCGGCACTGCTTAGCTGAAACAAAAAGAAGATTAAACTTACATAAATACACACCTTTAGACATGCAAGGAAACGAAAACACACAGTCACCTGTTCAAATACACATGGGAAAAATAGAGTTAAGTAATTCACTTAAACATGTAATCATTAATATGTGTACATTAATATTTATCTATTGTCATAACTGTAAGAACATATAATGCCTTTATCATTTGCCCCTTACATAATCTGAATCCAAGGTTGCCAGTAAATATAGACATTTTATAATTACATCTTTATGACTACATGCAGCATTGTAAGGATAATGTTGAATGTAATTGTGAGAAAAACAAACTTCAATTTTTATAGTTATTAAGTATTTTGTTCCAGATTTCGTTGTTATGTCAATTCATCTACAACAATCTCATTCAGCTGTCGACTTGGTTACACCACAGTGCGCAACATAGTACACGAAACCATAACAGCGATTTGGCAAACTCTGTTGCAAATTGTTATGCCTGTTCCCACGAAGCAACATTGGGAAGATATCAAACGTGAATTTTCTGACATGTGAAACTTTCCGAACTGCTGCTGGACGCTTGACGGTAAGCATGCAGTGTTAGAGAAACCTCCAAAAAGTGGTTCATAGTTTTATATCTACAAACAAACACCAGCATATTATCGTTGTAATTGCTTTAGTAGAGGATAATTACAGATTTAACAACCGTTGATGTTGGTGCATATGGTAGGAACAGTGTTGGGGAAATATTTAAATCATGTGCTCTGCTCTTGGAAAAATGTTAAAAGCTAACAAACTGAATTCAATAAAATTGTTACCGCATGTTGTCGTCGCGGATGAAGCTCTCCCATTGAGAGAGAATCTAATGCAACCATATGCAGATGCGGATTTTGAGAATAAAGAAAATAAAATAGTTTTAAAGTACAGCCACAGTCGTGCGCGAAGAGTACTGGAAAATGCATTTGGCTTACTTACTAAAAAATTCAAGTGGTACTAAAATAAAAACAACATTCTACCTAAACATGTCGACAGAGTTATAGCAACTGTTGCACTGCACAATTCCTCGAGAAATGATAAATGTTCATGGCAACCAGATGAACTGGAGGTTGAAGAAGGGTTCTGGTTACTTGGTGACGCCCTTCATGTCGGTGGCCGCACACCTTACTCAGCAGAAAGGATCATAGAAGCTATTACTGAAGATTTCATGTCACCACGTGGACGTTTATCTTTCCAGTTGTAGCGATTGTAAACTGTGAAAAGGTGATAAGCATTCTTCCCGTACGTGGGGTTCAACGATATACTTACTTTCACAAACACGTTTCACTGGTTACATTTGACATAATTGCCATTTTATATTACTAATAACTGAAATACTGTGATGAATAATACTGTTAATAAACATATGCTGTCAAACGTTGCGATTTGTAAAAGTGTTAAGGACTTTGACTGCAAACAATTTCCAAACACAACAATATGCTTNACTGCAAACAATTTCCAAACACAACAATATGCTTTTGAATTCCCACTTAAATTTATTTTAACGATTGTAACATACAACGTAAACGTTTAACAATTGCAAATTATCAAATTTTCGGCAATAAACTCCAACCCGAGACCCTGAGAAAAACAGTTCGTATTTCAAAACATACAGAAATAGTACCTGTCAAATCATCGAGTTTTTCTGAAATTTGTTGCCATGCGTTGGCATTATTGACATGGTAGAAAAATGGGTATTCTAGCACACATTCTATAAGCAATTCGTCTGTACTCAGATGTACTGACCGGGCCGTTTGAGGTGAACGGATTTAATTGTCGGGGAGGAATTCCGGCCGTTCTGTCCCTGTGCCGAGCCGTGCCGACCGTTCCTAGTGGGTTGCATTCTGTGGTCTGCGCAGAGAAATATGGCAGGTGAGATGCCGAGCTGAGCCAGGCCACGCCGTGCCGTGCTGTCAATTCGTGATGAGTTTTCTCCTGTAATTTTTACCTGGAGAAAGAAATTATCTGTTACATTCTTAATGTAGGTTGGTTGAAAACACTTGGAATATGCGAACAATACGTTACTAAATAAAACCCATTTTCACGTCAAAAAAAATTTCTTGCAATTTTGACAATGATTTACACATAACATAATAATTAATTATCTATACTAATATTATAAATGCGAAAGTGTGTTTGTTTGTTTGTCCTTTCACGTCGCAACGGAGATAGTTGGAGGACCGGGAAATGACATAGGGTACTTTTTATCCCGAGAAAATATCTAATTTCCTCGGGGAAATTCTTATTGGGAAATGAAAAAGTACACAAACGGATTAACAATGCATTGTCAACAATGCAACGTCAACAATGCAACGTCGCAACCGAGCAACAGATCGACGTAATTTCTTGCACAGAAATAGTTGGAGGGCTGAAAGGTGATATTGGCTACTTTTTATCGCAAGAAAATATATCAAAAAATTTACTCAATATGTAAATTCCTTTAATCATTCTATGTTAAACGACATACCAAGTGTAGTTTTAAAAATTGAGAATAGATGGCGTTCAAATAGTTCCAATTGANTCATTCTATGTTAAACGACATACCAAGTGTAGTTTTAAAAATTGAGAATAGATGGCGTTCAAATAGTTCCAATTGACTGCATTTGCTTTTGGCTTCCTTTGATTCGCTTTACGTTTTGGTTTTGTTGTTTATAAATATTCTAATATTGTTTAATTTATTAGACTGGATTGACCTCTGGAACTGATTTGCACTTTGAATTGTATTTGTTTGTTTGGTATTTGTTTTTGTATATTTTTTCGACTTTTTTTTTTGTTGTTTAGTTTTTTATAGTATGTTAAATTAATAATTCCTCGAAAATGAAATTAAAGTCTTTCAAGAGTATCGTCTGAAGCACAAGCTAAAAGAATTGCTCGATCGCAAGAGTATTCAGAAGATGCCCAACTGAGAAGACAAGTGCAAGCAAAGCGATAAACTGCTTTGAGAGTCACTGAATCGCCTGCTCAGATTCAGGAAAGGCTCGAAGAACAGGCCGCACGCNAATGCATTTGCTTTTGGCTTCCTTTGATTCGCTTTACGTTTTGGTTTTGTTGTTTATAAATATTCTAATATTGTTTAATTTATTAGACTGGATTGACCTTTGGAACTGATTTGCACTTTGAATTGTATTTGTTTGTTTGGTATTTGTTTTTGTATATTTTTTCGACTTTTTTTTTTGTTGTTTAGTTTTTTATAGTATGTTAAATTAATAATTCCTCGAAAATGAAATTAAAGTCTTTCAAGAGTATCGTCTGAAGCACAAGCTAAAAGAATTGCTCGATCGCAAGAGTATTCAGAAGATGCCCAACTGAGAAGACAAGTGCAAGCAAAGCGATAAACTGCTTTGAGAGTCACTGAATCGCCTGCTCAGATTCAGGAAAGGCTCGAAGAACAGGCCGCACGCCAGGAACATCTCAGTATATTAGAGACACCTGCCTATACTCAATTCTGTCAAGATGAATAGACAGCTTCAAACCGCTTTAAGAGCGTCAGAAATGCGTGAACAAACGCAGCTGCATTTAGATGAACAGGCTGAGCATCAAACCCTATTAGGAGCCTCCGAAACGCCTGTTCAGACACAACTACGACTGGAAGAACAAGCAGAACGACAGGCTGCTTTAAGGGCATCCGAAACAAATTAACAGTCACAGCCGAGAAGAATCGCAAACCCAGAATTCCAAGCGGAACGTCGACGAGCTTTTCAAAGAAACACTTGGTCTGTATTTAATGACGCGGCATTTCATTACGATCCCTTAATTGATTATAAGAATCACAGTCCTATTGTCATCGGACTCATGGACAAGTCGTGCTGGTTTTGTAGCGCTTTGAAATGGAAATATGAGACCGCAGGGATGTGCTTTTCCAGCGGGAAAGTTTCACTTCCTTTACTTGGTGAGCCAGAAGAGGCGCTGAAAACTCTCTTTTTGCACGACGTTGATAAATCACTGCGCTTTTTAAATAGGACCAGAACGTACAACGTTTACTTTTCAAGGGAAAGATTATATTAGAGTAGGTGCGCATTTTCCAGCTGTCAATGAACAGCATAAATTCTTGCAGGTATATTTCATTTGTAACGAAGAAATTGAAACAAACCACCGCTGCCAGTTTATTCAAGGAGTTGAAAGAGAGACGGTGTTGAAAATTCAAAGAATGTTGCATGAATCATCTTGATAAACACATTTAAAACCGCTTTAGAGAACCTGCCTCAAGAGGATGCTGGTTGGACTCCGCGTGGAGAGCATGAGAGGGGCTACAATGCACATTCAATTAATTAAATCGCTGCAGTGGTGATCGGCGACCAGTTCTCATCACGATACATTGTCCTGCGAACACATGAAAATATGTTGACACGGGTAGCAGAAACTCATAAGTTTTATGACGCCCTGCAATATCAGTTGATTTATAGCAAGGGACAAGAGGGATATAATTTTGAAATTCCACTCATTAATCATATAACAAAACAGCGTGTTCCGAACAAAAAAGTTTAGAGTACGGATTTTTATGCGTATCACATGATGTTGCGAGAGAATGATTTCAACCTCTTCGCGCAGTGTGGACAACTATTTCATTGATTTGTGGTCGACATGTATATCAAAGTAGAAAACGAACGCCTCCGCTACATTTCTTTAAATCAAAAAAGCTGCGAGAAAAGAATTATATACATCTGCAAGATACTATTAATAGCGCTGTTATTGTAAACCCCAGTAATTTAGGTAAAATGGTAATTCTTCCGTCTTCATTCGTCAACTACCCCCGCTACCTGCACGAATACACCCAGGATGCATTCGCCTATGTACGGAGTTACGGTAGACCCGATCTTTTTGCCACTTTCACTTTCAATCCCTCATGAAACGAAATTACGGAGGAGCTAATGCCCGGACAAAAAGCCACTGACAGACATGATTTAGTTGCCAGAGTATATTGTTTTAAAGAAAAAAAAAGAATGTTATTACCAAAGGCAAAATATTCGGAGACATACAGTGCTACATGTATTCCATTGAGTGGCAAAAACGAGATTTGCCACATGTGCACATTCTCATATGGCTCAACGAGAAGCTGCGCCCCAACGAAATAGACGACTTAATAAGCGCTGAGATTCCGGATCCAGCACAAGATAAAGATTTTTACGACATCATAGTCCGAAACATGGTTCACGGTCCATATGGCGTGCATAATTCAGCATCGCCTTGAATGAAAGGGGAGAAATGAACAAAAAAAAATACACGAACGCTACTAAAATAAACAGTGCGCAATGACAAAGGCTACCCGTTATACAGACGCAGAGCACCAGAATATGGTGGTAGGAAATTCACTGCCAAGGTTCTCAGCGGGGCGTTCGTAACCTTGGACAATAGCTGGGTTGTGCCATATTCGCCCATTGTATACAAAATGTTATATGCTCACATTAATGTAGAAGCTTGCAGCTCTGTCCGCTCTATTAAATGTGAATGCAAGTATATAAATAAAGGAAATGATCAGGCGATATTCAATCTAAGAAGTGAAGGTGGGTTGAAGCACGTTAATGAAGTCCAGAACTTTCAAGCAGGGCGTTATGTCAGTAGTAACGAGGCAGCGTGGTGGATCCTTGGTTTCCTCTTACGTGAGTGACATCCAACTGTTACTCATCTTGCCGTGCACTTGGAAAATGGGAATCGCGTGAACTTTAATGAGAACAACTTCAATGAAAGGATCTCATCACCGCTCAATACCACACTAACAGCATTTTTCCAGCTTCGTCAAACAGATTCTTTCGCAAAAATTTTGTTTTATGCCGAAGTCCCCCGTTACTACACTTGGAACACTTCAAGAAAGGAGTGGAAACGCCGCGTTTAAGGCACACCTGTTGAGAATTGGCCTGGAGTTAAATCATCAGATGCCCTCGGCCGTGTGTACTCCGTCCATGTTTCGGTTTGCGTATGTGGCTGCACCACGTCCGGGGTCCGACAAGCCATAGATACCTTAAAGCTGTCAATGGTCAGGAATGAACAACGTATAGAGAGGCATGTGAAGCTCTGCGTCTGTTAGAGAATGATAATCATTGGGACCAAAACATTGAGGAAGCCGTGCAGTGCCGGTCACCAGCCAAAATCAGGGAACTATATGCAACCCTCATATCATCTTGCGACATTAGAAATCCCCAACAGTTGTGGGATAAGTACAAAGAGTACTTGGCGGAAGAAATTTTGCAATGACTACAGCAGACACACGCGGAAATTACATTCAATGAATATGTTTATAACGAAGCCCTTGCAAAAATTGAAGATAAAATAATGGCAATTGTGGGGAAAAAGTTCAGCGATTTAAGAATGATTAGCTCTCCACGTCAGACGCAAGGGACTGAAGTGATGAAATTGTTCAAGAGTTAAACTATGATGTCCCAGTGTTGCAGCAGCAAGTGACCGAAATGGTGGCCAGGTTATTACCGGAACAAAGTCATGTGTTTGACCAAGTGATACGTCAAGTGGAGTCAGGGAATGGCACACTCTTCTTTCTAGAAGCCCCTGGTAGAACGGGAAAAACATTTTCGTTAAATTAATTTCTGGCCCATAGAAGTAAAGGCAAATAAATTGCTGTAGTCGTGGTTTCCTCCGGCATAGCCGCCACACTGCTGAGCTGAGGGCGCACCGCGCATTCCGTGTTAAAGTTGCCACTGAATCTTACTCAGGAAAAGTCACTTATCAGCAATTTTAGTAAAAATAGCGCTCGGGGTACAATGATGCGTCAATGTAAGTTGGTAGTGTGGGACGAAATCATAATGTCACACAAAAAAAGCGATAGAGACCCTAAACCGAACTCTACAGGATATACGAAACAATACCGATATTATGGAAGGAATGTTTGTATTACTGTCTGGTGACGTCCACTAAACTCTACCTGTGATTCAGAGGGGCACACCTGCAGATGAAATCAAATCCTATCTCAAGTCGTTAAGCTTATGGGAAAATGTCAAGAAATTCAGCTTAACGACAAATATGAGAGTGAACCTATACAGTGACGTTGATACAGGACATTATGCTGATACACTATTGAAAATTGGAGATGGGCGGTTAGAAACAGATGCCGAGGGCTTTGTGTCACTAATGGCGGATTTTTAGTAATTTAGTGCGGAGTGATTCGGAACATATTGCTAGCGTTTACCCAGATATACAAAGAAATATAAATGACGACCAGTGGCTATGTAAAAGAGCGATTCTAGCACCAAAAAATTACACAGTTAAAAAAATTTATACTAACACTTTGAAAAAGGAACAAGGAGAAACAACGGAGTATTTGTCAGTAGCCACAGTCTTAGACACAGAAAAGAGCACTTCATAGCCTGCAGAGTTCCTGAACTCTCTAGAGTTGTCAGGTGTGCCCTCACATAAGCTCCAATTAAAATTAGGCGTTGCGGTCATGCTTATGCGAAATTTAGTTGCACCGCGATTATGTAATGAGACGAGGCTTCGCGTCACACAACTTGGGCGGAACATAATTGGTGCCACTATTCTGACAGGAGTAGGAAAGGGCGAGAACGTTATCATCCCCCGGATCCCTTTAATGCCCACATACCTCCAGTNTTATCATCCCTCGGATCCCTTTAATGCCCACATACCTCCAGTTACAATTCAAAATATTGCAATTCCCTCTCAAGCTTAGTTTTGCTATTACAATACATTACAGGTAGCGGGGGTGCACTTGGAAAAACCGTGCTTCTCTCATGGCCAGCTCTAGGTCGCATGTTCGCGTGTGACCAATGCCCAAAATCTCCACATCTAAGGGCCAGATGGAAATACTTACAACATCGTGTACAGCAGCATCCTAAAATAATTCTCTGTTCTGTGTTTATGATCAGTGTCTGTGTAGTAACGAATACCGTTATTTCTCCATATAAGTTTGTTACTATAACCACGTGAGCGAAGCCGAGGGTAAAAGCTAGTATGTTATAAACCTATTCTTAAACATAAATAATTTTGGTAAAATACAATTATAATTTATTCACAAGACTTTGTAAACTAGCGATCTCTGACTAGGCATCACTTCTAGTCGTGAAGTCAAAATTACAAAGTTTAATGTTATCTTATACTTTAAACAAGTGAATCTGTTTGAAAATTTCGTGATATTGAATAATAGTTATTGAATTTTGGTATGGTTATGCCACCACTTATCTATAAGATTTTCTGCTTCCTAGTAATTTTTGAAACAAACCGAACAAACTGAAATAATATTTTGTACCTATATACAGTAACGCCAATACCAGACTTTCCGACACAAACATTTACAGGTAAATATATTCTGCATATATAAAGCTGAAAATTTGTAGATGTGAAAATTGCGTGCATACATTTAATGTACTTCTGTTGCAGTAATTCCAGAAATCACTAACCATGACTGCTGTTCCCAAGACGTGAAATTATTATTTTACCAAAGTCGAGCTAGGTTGCGCAGTTATAAACTATTGGACTCGCATTCAGAAGGACTCATTTTCAATTCCCAGCCTGGCCATCCAGATGTCGGTAATACCTAGTTTTTTTTTCGTAATCACTCCGGGCGAATGTGGGGATATTTCCTTACAACAATAGATGATCGACTCCTTCCACGTTCCTGCTTCTCTAAGTACCTTGCTTTGTCTCTAATGACCTCGCTGTAGACAATGCATTTTGCCCTACCTATCCACCTATATTTCGCAAAAAAAAAAAAATTGTAACAGTTTATTTTGCTATCATAAGTAATTAAAAATGTCAGTTATACTGGACGAGTGTTAAAATTGTTTCAGTTTTAATCGTAACCGTTTCAAGCCCTGGTGCCGTCTAGTAGCCATTTATTTTTATGTGATTATTATTAGATGTTTTCTTTTGTAGGTCTGTATTATTTACTCGTGAAAATTATTTCCGCAAGCACAAAATTAGAAACATTTATTATTTCAACTTCTGAACAATTTTAAATTGGAAAATGTAAATTTATAGTATTACAAAAAANAAATTAGAAACATTTATTATTTCAACTTCTGAACAATTTTAAATTGGAAAATGTAAATTTATAGTATTACAAAAAATTATGGGTAGCTCTGCAAAAAAAAGTTTTATAACAGCGTGATTTCCAAATGTTTTAATTGTCAAATTACAATAATATCTAGCAGTTAATGCTTAATCATCAGTAACTAAAAACGTACGGGACAAAAATGGTTTATTTATGAAACTTCTACGTATTTCATAAAGTTCCTGATTCATGATATTTATCTCCGAAACTTGAACAGCTCTATATTTACAAGATGGCACACTCTATGAAAGATTTCACAATTGATCCCGAGAATTTTAAGAGTAGTGAGGAAGCATGAGCAGTAAAACGGTTTGTTTATGAAACTTCTACGTATTTCATAAAGTTCCTGATTCATGATATTTATCTCCGAAACTTGAACAGCTGTATATTTACAAGATGGCACACTCTATGAAAGATTTCACAATTGATCCCGAGAATTTCAAGAGTAGTGAGGAAGCAGGAGCAGTGAAGTGGTTTTCTTTTCACAGATGTATGGCAACTTTCCAAAATTTGTTGAGAAAAGTGAAACGTTTAGTGAAGATCCCAACTTTGCAAAGTAGCATTTCAATATTGGCAAACTTTCCACACTCTCTATGGGCTCAAAATCTGGAATTACAGATTACGAAGTTAACTGAAAATATTTTTAGATTGTACGAATGTGCATTTAGTTCACATTTGTATACATTATGTAAATGGTATACAAGTCTCATTCTCCTAGATAGTTTCACTCAAATTTTATGTACTTAGTAAAATAATTAAAATAATGATCACCTTTAGTTTACAACCACGTATGCCGATATGAGAAGTTATTGAGTTATTCAGATAAATATGAGTTGATTTAGTGGACAAATAGTTGGACTTTGAGGGAAGACAAAAGTATCTAAAACAATTAATATATCGTATAAATATTGGTCTTATAATACTTCTAAAGGAAACGAATTTCTGTGTTAACTAAACATACTTGTTTCGACTGTGATATGTATTTTTTAAAGGTAAGAGTGCAAGATTTTGATCCATGATTCAAAATTCGTATCTCACTGGTTTTCGAAAATTGTTTTCAATATAAAAGAACATCGCGTTACTAAATTAGATTTTTAATTGATTATTGTTTTCAAATCAAAATGATACCTGACTTTTGATAAAAACGCCAAATTAGGGCACGACACTTGTAAGTTGGAATAACTTCAAAATGAAAATTAATTGGGAAGGAAATTATTCAATAAAAAGTATAAGCTAACACAGAAGGAAGTTACTGAGATCGTTTCTTGGGGAAGCGTTGGTAACATTTCTGGAGAATGTATTTTTCTCATACGTCACTCGAAAATTCGGGAAGTCTTCTTGCATGTTGAATAGATAATAGTCATCACCTCAACCGCCTTTCATGCACCTCGGCTAACCCGTGACCTAATGGGGGAGGAAAGAGTAATAGTTTTTACACTACGAAACAGCACCGATTTACTCAGAAACACATCCCTACCCTACCACAGCTGGCTGGAACCGAGTCCACCACCTCCAGATTGTGTGTTTGAATACCATCGACTTGAAAGTCTTTACCAGGGGGGGTGACAATGAATATACCTTACACATGCGTTATTGGAAATACCGTACTCACTATATAACAACATCAACGTAACTCTATTAAACGTTTTAATTTGTCATATGAATTAAATTTCAATTATACGTTTTCATTTTAATAATGTAAATATTAATAATTTTCCTTATATTAACAAATCGTGTTATCAAATTTCATATTTTGCTTTATTAACCATTGGCACTTATGTTAGTGAGTTTTAGTTTTGTTTTGGTAGTATTACTGGTTAACTAGTATGAATGTTCTACGTTTGTGCGTGCATGATTTATGTAAATGTTGAAAAAAAAACCATGGGTGATGTAAGAAAGAACATAAATATAATATGCTGGGTGCTCTTTCATTTACAGCTTGTTGGCAGTAGGTTTTGTGTGATAAATAATTAACGATCGGTTTACATGTTTTTAAAAACGAAACACTGACGGGGCAATAGTAAGTGCCAACCTTCACGGTAAAAAAATGGACAGTATAATTCCTATTATAAAAAAAACTTGCCTAATAGAAGGTAAAAGCTCTACAGTTTTGCAAACAAGAGTAAACCCGGCATTACGAAATCAGTTTTTAAGTACAAAATGTTATGTATGTTATTTAAATGAACATAGTTATTATCGTTGTGTGGGGTGGCGTGGTTGGTACTTTAATAGTACGATATTTATCTTCCCACCTTCCACAGCACAAATAACCCCCTCCCCTCCCCCTCCTCACTACTCGAGCAACCAACTCCCCGAGAGATGCCGTTCGTTGCAAATAAGGACAGCACAAGAGTGCGGTCTCTTTTGCACTTCCGGTACTCTGTGTTCTTGACAGCATAGCAGTTCACATAGGCTAAAGTACTGAACCAAAACTCTATCTGAACATGGGATTTGAGCCTTGAGCTTCGTGATGCGACGTAAAGAAATAGCGCCCTCACCCACCGCGTTCGCCGAGCGATCGTAAAGCATGCGCCGCATGGCGGCCGACGGAGCATCGCCGTTCTCAATCTTCCCTTTTATTCCGCACTTGGCCTAGCTGGGGCTCGTGCATCAAGATCGTCAGAAGGCGAGGGATCGATGGCTACGGGAGCTGGGCGTCTTTGACTGGGGGGAGGGGGTGGCGGCGGTGGTTGACCCGGTGCTGGAGGCGGTAGCAACGTGCGCTCGTAACGCACGGTCGTGTGACAACGCCCAACGACGACGCCGAACGACGCGGAAGGCATTGCTGGTGGGAGGAACGCGACTCGTAGGCCGGCGAGCTGGCTTTATCCCGTAGGCTAGCCAGCCCCAGGTACGCTGTAAAACGCCGAGGGTTATCGCGGTGCTTTCGCCTTTACTGTTCCCGCGCACGGACTTCCCAGGTGTCGGCCGCAGCGGCGAAAACAACGAGAATTATATGGAGATTATTTTTAAAGTAATTATTTACTCTACGTAGTGAAGTTTCACATTATACACTTCTTCAATTATCTAGCAATATTTAACGGGGCATCCCAATCCCTTATGCAATGAAAATTTTATACTTAATATATATGTAAACTAGGCTAAATTCCCCGCAAGAAAACTTTTATTTATGTTATATTCAAATATTTGCATAGAATTAATGTAACAGTATTTGTCTTCGGTTTAAATATTAAAAAATTTAATAATTAAAAAAAAAACTACATTGATATGAATACTGAAAATAAAATAATATATATAAAACGGTCAAGTTTAGCTATATCATTAAATACGTGCATAAATAGACAATAAAATATACATATTGATATTTCAGTCATTAGAAAATGTGAATACAACATTACTTTTTAAACTTGGCATTGACAGTGGAGGAAAACCCCAAAAAAAACAGAAAATAAGACAATAGTTACTTGTGAATTCTATATTATGCATATCCTCTCCACTTTAAAGATAAACCATTTCCTAATATACGTTGTTTAGTTATCACAGCATTATTATTGTTAGATAATGATGTTAGATTTCCCTGTTTACTATCAGTACTAAAATACAGTTGAATGGACTTTTCTTAACCTTCTGCTGTGAAAGTTTCCTAAGTTAATAAATATTGCTTATCTTATTTCGCAGGTTTTCAATTTTTTGTTGTAAATATTAGGTTTACCATACATTCATAAATGTTAAATGTTACCACAACGAGCAGCCCGAACGACATATATGCTTAAGTAAAACTCGTTTCACACTCTTGTCAGTATGTCCGGTGTTACGGTTTGGATGGCGTCCGTAATTCTCGTTTTGTGGTGGTGAGGGGGTAACGAGCCTGCATTCGACACGTCAATCTGAAGGGAACGGTCTGATGGCGGAGAAATGAGGATTTGTCAAGACACTTTTGGTAGATATATTTAATACTGTCATCATACAAAGCTTGGTTGAAATAAGTTTTGTAGTTTCGTAGATAAATATTAAAGAGCTAAAATTTTTATATAGCCACCATTTTGAAAATATGTGTGTCTGAACCTTTGAAAGTTTATGAGTTTTCATGGTCGCCTTAGTGCTACTTGTTTGCCAAATTTGGTAGAAATCGGCGTTTTTGGAGATATAGCATAATTTTATTTTCCATGCGATACTATTTTAGAGAATGACGGACAAAAAATATTTTATGAAAACACATTTGGTGGTCGCAAATGTACACAAGCAGCATACAAAGTCTTATTAAAATTATTAACATTGTTTCGACGATATAACATAGGAAACTAAAATAGCTATATGTCAGTTAACATAACCTACTGAAGTATTGCATGTTTGCTAAATTTGGTAGCCATCTGTAAATTATTTCTCGAGATATAAAATAAAAACTTTATTTATTCGTGTATCACTATATTTTATAATGGCGGACAAAAGTAGTTGTTTTCCTGCTTATACAATAATTGTATTAGATACTGTCAGTGAAAAAATTTGGTTGTAATTGGTTATACGGAATTTAGTTATGACTAATTAACATAAAGTATTTGTAGGGCCACCACTTTGAAAATCAGGGCCAAATTATGTTTAATAATTTACATATACATAGCCTGTCATAGTACTATATATGTGGCAAATTTGGCGATAATGGGTAGTTTCGTTTTCGAGACATATTGTAAAACATTATTTGCTTCATGTGACGCTATCTTCCAAATTGGTGGACCAACAACAATATTCACCTCTGAATACAATGCTTACAAATTGCACTGCCAGCATACAAAATTTGGTTTAAATCGGTAGCATGGTTTTCGAGATATCACATATCACTCTAAATATTATAATTGTCACCATTTTGAAAATAAGTGCCTGGCGTGGTCGATAACAATAAAAGTTTGATTTCCTTACGCAGTTCTATACGCGTACGAAGTGTGGTGAAATTCGGTCCACACGTTCAAAAATTGAAAGTAGGAGGGCACACACACGCAAGACACACACACAGGGACACACATACCTACACACATGCCTACACGCACATTGAAACACAGGCAAGAAAGTGATCTCTTAAGCCTTTCTTTCCTTCGGAAAGTAGTCTTATAAAAACGAGGCTATATTTAAATATAACATACAATTCATATAATATATTTATTTAACATCATGAAAAACGTGGCGTGAAAATTTTTGAGATGATTTGGTAAATAAGAGCCAAAAAGAGGACTCAATGATAGTAATTGAAATATATATTATTTATTAACAGAAACGTTTGAAATTATAATAATTTCTATCTTAATAAAAGTAAAATAATGAAAGAAAATTATTAAAATAATTTATAAAATCTTACAGAAAATACATTTGATACTTAAATGCACTATAATAAAGTTGATAGTAATAATGCTAATTATAGTAATACTATGGAAAGGTATTTTTAATTTTTAAGATAGAACTGATGGAAATTAAAACTGCATTAGCTAAAATACATAACGCATTAGAGACAAAAAATTAACATGACGTAACTAATGAGTTTACTTTCCTCAACGTGGTTGCAATTAATTTTCAAATAATTTCTTAAAAACTCAGTTGGTAGAAAGGACACGACTTCTCTTTGATAGAAATGAAAACTGAAACATATGCAACAGTAGTGAGACAATTATAAATACATACATGCCTTACCCGGGACTTGAACCCAGAAAACCTCGTACTTTAAGCAAGCGTGCAATTCACTGCATTCCGGAGGTCGGATTCAGAGCCTCAACTTCGGATTTAATCCGTCTAATGTTTAGAATGGTATGGTTTACTAACAAGAACTTTATTTTGAAAATAAGTAAACATTTTAGTTTACATGGCCTACCACGGCGCTACTTGTGTAACGTTTTTGATAGGAATGGATTGTTTGATCCCTGAGACATGACAGCAAACGTTTATTAGCTTATTTGATTCTATCGTACAAAATTGCCAGAAAAAGTGTTTTTATATACGATCTTTGAAATGTATACTGTCTACATACAAATTTTGGTTGAATTTTGTTAAATTGTTTACGATACATGTCAAACTTATATAAATTATTTATGAAGTTGCCAGTTTGAACATCGTTGTCTAACCCATCTAAATCATGAATATTTACATTGCTTTCTGTTGCATTTATTGTGTGTATAATTTGGTGCAAATTTATTTGAAACGTTTCAGTGTAACATTTGGTGGAATCGGATGATTGGTCCCCAAGATATGGCATAAAACCTCCATAATTTTAATGTGGCGATCTTCGAATGGAAGACAAAAGAGTAATGTCGTGGCAATTTCGATGATTTTATACTGCCAACATACGATGTTGAGTTAAAATATTATACATAGTTTCGTATTTATCACCCATAATATTATTATTTTATAGCATCTATTCTGAAAATAAGTGTGTTCTGCTTAAAATAAACACATTTATTAATATGGCCTACTACAGTACAACATCTTCGCCAAATTTTGCAAGAATGGGTTGATTGTTTCCCGTAAAACGAGACAAAATCATTATTTCTATTGGTAGGGCTATCTTACAAAATGGTGAAGAAATGAGGCTCTGCATAGACAAATATTATGGTTATAATAGGTACTGCCAGTATAAAAAATGAAGTTGGAATTGGTTTCGTTTATAAAATATATTGAGTTAAATATTTAAATACCCACCATTTTGAAAACAAGTGGCAGACCTACATAAATCATACTAGTTTTCACCACCTGCTGCCGTATTATTTGTTTGCAAAATTTGAAAGGATTCTGTTGATTGTTTCCCGAGATATTACAAAAAACCTTTACTTACTCGCATAGTGCTAAATGGTGTACAAAGATGATATGTGTTTATACAGATTGTAGTTGTAATATCTTCTTCCAGCACACAAAGTTTATTTGAAATTGATTTCATGGTTTCGGCGATATATAATTATAAGCTAAAATGGCTATATGGCAGCAATTTTGAAAATAAGTGTCTGACATGCTTAAGACATATCACTTAACATAACCTGCTTCAGTATTACTAGTTTGCAAATTTGGTAAGAATCGAATAATTATTTACCGAGTTATGACATAACTTTATTTATTCATATACCACAATCTCCCAAAATGGGCGACAAAAGGGGTTATTTGTTGGTATATATGATGCTTGTAATAGATACATTCAGTGAACTAAATTAGGTCGAAATTGGTTAAATGGTATGGCAGATATTTTAAATAACCTTAAAACTTTGTATGGCCGCCATTTCGAAAGTAAATGACTAATCAATTTTAATCACTTAAGTTTACATGCACAATTTGGTTTAAATTGGTTTTAATGGTTCCCGAGATACGACCTATCACAGAAAAAAATTATTCTTCGCCAGTGTATAAGTAAGTGTCCGTCGTGGTTGAAAACTCTAAAAGCCACGTGACCTTACTAAGTATTTTATGCGTACCAAGTTTGGGGAAATTCGGTTGAAGCGTTCTAAAATTGTAATGGGGGCGCACACACTCGCACAGACACACACAGCCACGCACACATGCATACACGCAGACACACAGACAGGAAAGTGATCTCATTAGCCTTTCTTTCATTCGGAAAGTAGGTCTAAAAAGTAATCATTAATGTCCCAGAAAATTAGCAAATAATTTAAAGCAAGGTGATGGTACAGACATACTAGTATGATTTGAATCATTCGGGCACACGGTAATTTAAATAGGGCAAATACGGGACCTGGCATAGGCGTCGAAGCCGACCAGTTGCCATGTTATGACGTCATCCGACCGCCACTTTGGATCTGGGTGACCATGTTCTTGACCTCATGCCTGTCACCGGCGACGATTTTTTTTCTGCGGTATTGGGTTTTCGTGCGTTTAGAGGATGCAACACTATCTCTGCTTTTTATAAAAAAGGGAAAAAACAGCCTCTGAGAATCTTAAAGCAAAGTTCAGCGTATGTGCGTGCTTTCAAAGGACTGGGACAATTTTAGACTGTAGACGACAGCCTATCCGCCACTCTAGAAGCTTTTCTGTGTGAAATGTAGGGCCAACTGTTAGCGGAGGTAAACATTTTACGGTAACAACTCCACATCACAAAGTTATCATTAAGTTTAGTAGCAAAAAATCAGTTAAAATATAAGTTCTCCCACCTTGCCAATAAACGTTTTGGCTACACGTCCAGAAAACTAACTACCAAGTTGCTATCAAGCGAATATAAATTTATCAGACAATTGGTGCTCCTTCACTCGTTGGACATGGCTGGGAACAGGATGCTCATGGTTGCATTTTCCTCAAGTGGCTTCAGACTTGACCGGCACCAGAAGTGCTGGAATTAGCACACTGCAAATTAAATTTCTGCTCAAAGGATTCCTGCTCGTATGCGCAGGCAAACCAAAGGTGTACAGAATTTTGCAAGTCACTGTGGTTGTAAAGAATGTGCTGTTGCCCATCCTGAAGCAGTAGATGATTTTGATGCCGATGAGGACGTTAACAGTGATGATAGTGACAAGTTTTTAGATATGTTAAATTAATAATAACCAAAATCAAAATCTTCGTCACCTCAAAAGGAATACTGCACGCACCCTGCGGAGAAATGTTGTTTAAATCACCCAAAACCAGATGAAAGATCCTTCGGACATCACAGTGGAAGGAAACCATTCCAGCAAAGTTTCTAATATAAGGTAAGGCAGTACCCCTTATTTAATCAATTTGATTTGTTTTAGAGTTCTGTTGTGCTGTGAAGCCTGCGGTTTTAACTTCTACTTTGATATGAAAAATTCTCAAGTATTGTGAAAATATGACTTGGTTACATCGCAATGCTTACGATAGTAGTGTTCTTTAGTAACATGTGTTTGTGTATACGTTAATGATTTAAAATTGATGGATAAACGGGAGAGATGAAAAATTAAAATTAAAATCACTATAGTGATAAACGATGCAAAACTGGCGTCAATTATTTGATTTTACTCGCTCACTCACACGTGCTTCAACGCAGAAGTACGGTGCTTAACTTAATATGTAGCAAATAAAATGTGCTACAATACTCGTGATGGCGATTTTTCGATGAATGTACACACTTTTACAATATGCGCATTACAACATTGCCGCCCAAAAAGAAATATTGATTACACCTTTCCTTTTACTGATTTATACTTGCATGCTATTAATAACCACAGTATATTTAAACACTTTATAATTCTACTATTTTAGACTGACAACATGTATTTTACAGAATGAATAACATATTGAATAGAAAAATAACTACATGAAATTTGATATAAAGTGGTCAGACATCTGAGCAGCCACTGTTGAACGCAATTTTGAGGTAGAAAGTTACCGATTTCGATGTCCGCGTTGTGATATTCGTGATCAGCGGTATCGAATTGACGAAAGGCTCAGTTTTATGTTAGAGTGGAGTCCACATATATTTCTGGTTAAAAAAAATTTTATTTCTTGGCATTTTCGCGACGCTTTCCATTGCAATTCATGTATCACTGAATTACTCTTTGCGTGTACTTTCATATGCTGTTGAAAGAAATGTATGTTTACAGTTAGCAAATCACACGTTGATCAATTTCACTGTCCATACAAGTGTTAAGAATGGTCACTATACGATAAATAACTCGTCCCCGTGCGTACTATTATTTAGTGACAACCGTATTTCATGATCTGCAAACTTTGCGGAAATTTCGGGGGTGTCCACGTTAGGTGGACAATCCTGTACACATAAGTAATACTGTGATATATTTTGCTAGTATTTACTTGTATGTCAATGTTTAAAAAGCCATATAATAATAGTTTACTTATAATCAAAATGTTAGCGCATTCCCATTCTGAATGCTTTATGAAGAACATTTATGGCCATCATAATACTTACTGATGACGTGTATAAAAAAATTGGTAATAGTATTCTCCAATATATTTAACAATTTATTTTAGGCACATATAATTGAGTCACGAAAATAACATGAATGAAATGACTGTACAAAATAACAAATACCGAAAATAATTTTTCTTAGCATTATAATTAATACCTTCATACATACAACCACAATGATTAACAGACACCCCAAATTAATGAAGTCGAAGAGTCCGCACGGCAATATGTGCGTGAGTCAGGTTGTAGTAAATCAAGACCAATCGCATTTTAAAACAATAAATGTGAGGCCCTACATTCCCGCACGCTTTGAATGAAGATGAACCAGACAGATGTTTCGAATTTTGTGAGTGGGTTGTGAACATGTTGTTATGATTCAGTACACATGAAAAAGCTAGGCGAACTGCAACGATGCGTCGGTATCCAGGCCAGGCGAGGAATCCAAAACATATTGCAATAATAATATTTAATAAAACATAACGCAGAGGAGCGAGCGGATTTCCTCACCCGGCGGCACGATACTCAGGTCAATTATGACACCCATGAACAATAATTATAACGCTTGGCAACGCTTTGTACGGATTCTGTCTGTTTGCCCACGCCGAGAAGAACAACCCTCAATATGAAGCTAGGCGTGCCGCTCTTCAATCCCCATCACAATATTAAGCCCACGGTAACGATACCATTCAGGTTAGTCATATATTGCAATTGATTAGGACATCCCTTGGGCGCGGGAAGCACAGCGCTTCATGAGCATCACAGGTAACAGAAGACGCGCGTGCATTTATAAACGATCCGCTGCATAACACGGGCTGCGTGACGTGATAAGGCTATCCGGACTCAGGACAGGACACTCCCGTCCTTGGAATATTTAATGTCTTGTGATAGTTCATACGAATTATTTTGGTAATCACGCCACCTCCAATTGAGTACAACTTCGGGCGCAAAGAACGTTCTGGGCCATGACAACTAAGCTTTATGTAGGCCGCGACGTGCCTCTGTGTCAGGGTTTTTGGAGTCGTGGATGGCAGCTAGCGTCACGTTTGTGCTACCACTGGAGTGACGAGCGACAACAGCGACCAACGAAAGTAGTGTGAGAACATTTGGTTTATTTGAGAGATTTGGGCGGCTCCTAACAACGAGGTCTTGAGAGCCTACGAGGGTGAAGTGAGGTGAGAATGGAGCAGCGCTGGAATGCAGGGACAGGGGAAATTGGAGATTCCCGAGAAAACCCTCACGACCAGCGGCATCGTCCGGCACTAGTCCCACTTGCGAAAATCCGTGGAGGCACGGCCGGCGATTGAACCAGGTTCGCCTTGGTGGGAGGCGAGCAGTTTAACCTTTCAGCCACCGCAGCCCCCGCGAACATTTGAGGAGTAGAGATGACCGGCTGGACTGTGGGAAAGTGAAACTAGATGCATAAGTTACAAGCATGTGGAATGGGGTTAATGTATGACAGTGGACTTTTGGATGCATGTGTGTGTGAATAAGTGATGATTAAGTGGTTGTAGCTACTATAAAGACGGCGATGAGGACTTTATTTAGCATTGAGATTGAAATTGAATATTTCGCTTAGCGATACTATAATAAGTGAAATAGTGCAGAGAGGCAGTCCAATGTTTTCTATAAGATTTGTGTTTATTTTCGTAACATTGTAAATATATTAAGACATAAAAATATAGCTCGTATATTTTTATTAAGATCTCCATTCCTCGTGAGATGAGATACGTCCCTGGTGACTTGAAACAAAATTATTTCACGTGTCTGCGTAAAATATTAGTCATCTTCCTGGCGCAGCCAACAATGCATAATAATTATTTTTTGTTTGGTTTTGTGAATAGCTAAGTGCTTTAAAATTCCATGCATTGTCTCTTTTAATTTTTCCATTGTGTTTATTTTCTTATGAAATAAACATTATAATAATCTTAGATTGAATTACTCGATTTCACGAATTTTTCAAATGAGAGTATAGTTATTAGTATAAATGCGTATGCTAATTTATACTTGGTTAATAACTCATATTGGATACGTTAAGTATCCAATATGTGTAAGTACTGCCATATCCTTTTAATATTTACCGCCAACTTTTCTACAATTTTTGCGACCATAGTTTAAGCGAATGTTAAATTTAGAAATAGTAACTTAACCGTTAAAGAGCTATGCCAGTGGTTTTTTTGATCGTCTAATTTGGCAGGCGTGAAGACAGTTTTAGGTTCACGTCTTGAGACGGGAATATTGGCGACCCCTGTGGAGTTTGCTTGCTGTGCACCCCTGGTGACTTCCGACGCCGCTGTAAGTTAGCTGGATCGACATCGGGAAGGTATGGTCGCTGGCAATCTCGATTGGCTGCAGGAAGAGTTGTGGTTGGGTGAGTGAAGGGAGAACAGAGAAACGCGATCCGACAGAAGTAGAAAATCTCCTTACACGAGATGGAAGAAATTGATATTCTGAAAGGAATTTTGTGTGGGGTACGGACGGAATAACAGTTGGAAAGTTATTACTCCTTTGATTTGAATACATATTTGTATACGCGCGGTCTGGAGGAAACTTTATTGTCAACAGTTTCAATACAAAACCGATACATTTCGTTCAATATTTCTTCCGCGTATCTTGAAGCCGCATTAAGTGATCTGCTTGCAAAGGAAATTTCTTTTGTGAGTTCTGTTGACCCATTTCGTATTTTGCCGTAACAAACTTTGGAGAATAAAAAAACTAAATAAATAAAAAAGCAGACAATTACGTAAGAAGAAAATACTACGGCATATTAAAGAAATTTGAGAGCAATTTATTGCTCCATGTAAATTGAAACTTTTAGAAAGAAGTTCAGCTTAAACGCTTATGATTGTACTAAGTATATGTAAAAAAAAAAATTTATACGCAGCTATACAGCCAGTTTAGCAATGCAGCTACACATTTTCTTACTTTTAGACAACCACATACATGTATTCGTCACATGAAAAACTTTTTAAACAAATATTATTTTATGTTACAAGAATTTCAAAAAATCAATACACAAAAAATCAGCACAGTTTACGCTATACGTTATTCAGGTTACATGTTTAAATTCGCATATGCAGGATAATTAATAATAATACAATTAAATAAATATCTTCTATTTTACTCTTCTTTGTGTGTAATTAATAGGCATTAATACTCTAATTGTTTTTCATCTAAACACGTTCGAATTTTAAATTGAGTTTCAAATTTACAACGAATCATGCAAATATTAAATCTTGCTTTTCATAATATATGTATCAATTTTCAAAATTTGCACATTGTTAAACTCTTTGCTTTGCACATATTCGTAATTTATACTTACCACAGTAGTTCAGCTTAAAATCTTCAGTAGTAGACATTGATATCACTGACTTGATTTCTAAGTAGTAAAAATTGAGTCAATATTACGTAATTATTGGTTAAGGCACTTTTCCGGTAAGGCGTATTTTCTTTACTTCTGCATTTTGTGCTACAGCTCTGGTGATATTAAACTGTTTTAAGTAAAAGTCAGTGAACTTTAAAAATATATAACGAAACAATTTTATTGAACGTTTAAATATCTCATTTAGTAGCCGTATTAGGAAACATCGTTATGTGAAACACCAAGCTTACATAATATTTCTTAGGCATTGTTGAGGATATTCAATCTCAAGTCTTTAATTAAGCACTAAAATGGAACAAAACTAGTAGACTGGGCTTTGGTAATAAAGCGTACGCTATCGTAAAACAAAATAGGCAATTGCATTTCATAGGTGAAAAATTATAGCATATATGTAGAAAAACATAGACTGTTTCCTAACTAAGGATTTGATCTAGAAACCTCCTAGAAAATAAATAATATTATAACCTACTTACTTAAATAAAATGTTGTGAAATCATTTTTATTTATTGTACTTAGCTTTTATTATAGACATCCCTTAAATTCAGTTTTTTGCTTTTATCCAACTTATAGTAATATTATTTTTAGTTTCGTTACAAATAAGTAAAAACTGATAGTGAACTAATGGGAATAAAAGTGATTTAATACTCAAGATTATTTTAAAATAATACGCGTCGTGTACCATCCTAAGACCACACCCGAAGAGGAAGGCAATATTTTGTTCTCTTGTTTGACTATATTTTTGCCCTCCTTTAGTCAAAGCTTTATAGCCCTCATCGAACGTGCTTACATTAATTATTCTTAAATGGAAGAAACTAATCACTTTCTTTCATAAGTCTGGATAATTCACGAATGGGCTGTTTTTTTTTTAACACCTCATCTGATTGAAGATAGCATGGTCCAATGGAGGCAATAACCAGCGAATCGCTGGGAATAATTAATATCTAGAGTATTTATATGTAGCCTATGCATCTATTTAACAAATCTCCTCTTACTTACTAACAAAGTACAACAAGTCAAATCAATAGCATTCACCTTCTGCAGTAAGTTTAGATGTTTACGTCATACAACCACGGATTCCAAAAACACGTTTTCGCATATAATCTTGCAATAATTTTTTGGAAAGGAAGAAGGACAAACAAAGGTGTTTTGCTAACTAAATACTCGTGCCTAACCAGTTCGATATCTGGACGTTCGATATGTCGCTATGTTTTAAGAGTACTCATCGCTGTTCAAAATACATTTTAAACAAACTTAATAGTTTCAGCAAACATTTTTACAATTTTTTTTAAAATAGATATTTTTACCAAACAAATTGGAGTTACATCATACGAACCCATAAAATAATTAAGGTATTCCAATACGAGTTATCTGCATGCATGTTAACATGCATGTGTGTGGCACATGCAAACTTCAACGCCGTAGGAAAATCGCACAAACAACACAATATTCTTTTGCTGTTGCAAGTTGCGGAACCCCCATAAGAGAGTCAGAAATCTCACTGGGCCCTTCTTCCTATGGGAATGGCATTCCCGTCATTTCTGGAGCCGGCTAGGAAACAGCAAGCTTCTAGCCTAAGTGCTCCGGCCTCTTCACCAGGAATGTGTGATCGTTTGGAATTGGCAAAGAAGGAAAAAAGCGGTAGGTTCCGTGTGTACTGATGTCCTGACGACCTCCGAAATTTTAAATTATGGTTCCATCCTTTAACTAAGGGTCTGAAACAGCGACTTTTTTTTTAGATGCATTAGGTATCTTCGCTATGTGTGCACATTTACGTGTATTCATTTTTAAACGCTTGATTTTTCTCGATTTTTTATTTAATGCATGCGTTGTAGATGATTTTTAAAAGCTTCCGTAGTTATAAATTTCTTCGTCTACGAAAATCTTTCGGAAGGTTTTCCAGACTTACGACTAATCTAATAAAGTTGTGAAAACAGTGATTCACGCTTGAATGAACTCTGACTGCAGGAATTTGTAACAATATCACGCTTATTGTTAGTAAGTTAGTATTATTTTCCTATTTGTTGTCAAAAATTTTGGATTTAACTAAAAATTTAGACACTTAGACATTGTTAATCATTTTGATTTATTAATTACGTCGTATACTATAGTAAATTTGAATAAAAAAGTTTATTTCAAGATTGCTGTATGAAAGAGACGTGCTGGCGAGCCTGTAAGAAGTGTCTGAACAAATTCGAATTGTCTGACCAATGGTATCCATANATATTTATAAAAAAAAAAAAAAAAAAAGCATACAAATTTGTTGTTAATTTTTTTTGCCTTAATTGTTTTAAGTGTATAGGAGTTAAATGTATGGTCATTTTTCATTATTTTGGTATAAGTATTCAGGGTTCTTGGAAAATGTTCTCCGGTAAATATATTTAACCTGGATGTTTGTAAATTAATTAGCGAAGTGACACTTCCTGCATTTTACTCTTTCTGCCAGTTACTGTACGGTTTCTGCTTTATACTGTACGGGACCGATGGAACAATGAAAAAAAAAAACAGGGTAACAACACGTATTTACGACGTTGGCAGTGCAGCTGCGTGTGTCATACGTTTCTACAGTGCTATGCACGACATGCTGTAAGAGCAATGCTTAAAGCCATTCTGGTACACGAGTGCAAGCGGGGGCGCTGCGGCTAAAACCTATCGCAATATGGTGAACGCATACACGAAGATGATATATTTTCCGGAAAAGTGCGTCGCTTGTTTGAAACATTTCGTAGACGTGATCGGAGTGTCCAAGATGAGGAAGGCGAAAGGCCTCACACCAAGACTTGGTAACAACGTTTTCATATGTGATAACGTAAATCAACACACACGCGTACAAACCCTTAGGGATTTTACCCAACGGTTCATCTTTTCCTGTTGAACAGTTTTCAGCCACCCATATTTTCAGCGGGATTATCCTGAATAGCAGTACAAACTTTGTGAGATAATCCGTTGTTGAAAAAGGAGTAGGAATAACACGACGTATGACGTAACGTGATTTTCTAAGAGAGAGAGAGAGAGAGAGAGAGAGAGAGAGAGAGAGAGAGACACTCCTACAAAATTGGGAATAAGAAAATTATTTGTTTGCGAAATGTCTGAAACAACGTAAAACTACAAAGCCGCGAACATTGCACCCCGTAATTGCCTACTGACTGGTGATCGTATCACCCGCCAAATATGCACAAACTGCAAATATAAAATCAGGCTAACGCTGTTCACGAATGGAATTGTTGCGTACCCAGCCGTGGCGTGGGGGTTTTCTTGGGGCTCTCTAATTTCCTGCCTCGTCCTCATTCCGCTGCTTCTCCACCTCCGTCTAGACTCACCACATCCATTCTTCGGCTGGCCGGGCGACAGGTCTTTCCCTCGCTTGCCGGCTCCGATTGGCGCTGGCATCTTCTCATTCATCGTAACACTGTATCAGGTGAGAATCACGTTTGGATTTTCAGTTTAGGATGTGCCTGTAAATGAAAAAAAAAATAAAGTAAAGAAAATGTTAGACCCCTTGGTATGACATAAACTGATGGCGTACGGCAAATAACAACCGACTGACATCTGCAACATCAATTGTCAAAACACAATGAGCCTCTAATTTATCGTATCGTAACGGGTGATGAAAAGTTGATCATTTACAATAATCGCACGCAAAATGGCCAGTAGGTGGACGTTGGCAAAAGCAGCAATCATTTACCGAAAGAAAGGTTGAGCCAAACAAGGTATTGAGTTTTCTGGACAGCAGTGGGTGTTATCCACTACAAGTTATTTCCCCCTGGAGGAACCATTATTGCTTTCGTACTGCGCAAAAATTGAAGAAATGCGACAGGAGTTTCGAAGAAAACAAAAATATTTCTTTTAAAGTAATGATTCCTTTATATTTTGCGTTCAATGAAAAACCAATATTGAAAAAACTATGAAATTGAAACTGAGTAACCATAGTTATCAAGTAATGACATACCTCAATATTCTCCGGAACCGCCACCATCAGAATACGGAATTTTGATGCGTCTAAGTCTATTTTTAAATTTCATAATTTTCACGTACTTAAATGGTAGCAAAGTTGCCTTCCGAGATTTCATTTCATCATTAGGGATGAATTTCTGCTTGTGAATCGTTAACACAAGTGTCTCTCTCGAGACGGAAATTATTTCGGTCGGTGAAGATATGTTCTCCCCGATCCAAAACTCAGTTTCGTGGGTTGCGAAAAGGGTTATTTATTTAGGGACACCGGGATATTTGTTTCTTGTTATGGATACAGCATATACAAATCGAGTAAGACTCACGCACATTTATAGACGTACAACTACAACTGAAAACGCAGACACACTTACCCAGAATTCTATACCTGGAAAACTCACACCGTTAGGTGGCGTCTCAAAACTTAATGCTACTAAACCCTGTTCCTGGTTATAAGCTTAATTTTCTATCCAAACTTACTCAAACCTGATTTCAAAAATTCACCACAAAACACTATATGAACATAATAACTTTCATATATCTGAATTTTTCCGTACTTATAAAGAAATACTCTTCCATCTGTCAGCGTGGTATACATTGAAGAGCCAAAAAAACTGGTACACCTGCCTAATATCGTGTAGGGCCCCCCGAACCCACAGAAGTGCCGCAAGACGACGTGGCATGGACTCGACTAATGTCTGAAGGTATACAAGAGGTAATTCACACCATGAATCCTGCAGGGCAGTTCACAAATCCAACCTGCGCCAATCTGAGAAAGGGTTGCACGTCTGCCTTGTTTAATGATCTCGTCAGTCGTCGTTTGTCCCTTTCTTTCACGATCTTTTTCCGGCCACAGCGATGTCGAATATGTGATGTTTTACCGGATTCCCGATATTCACGGTACACTCGTGAAATGGTCGTACGCGAACATCCAAATGTTATCGCTACCTCGGAGATGCTATGTCCCATCTCTCGTGAGCCGACTATAAGACCACGTTCAAACTCACTTAAATCTTGATAATCTGCCATTGTAGTAGCAGTAACCGATCTAGCTACCGACCGCATCGCTTTACTCTGATTGGTTCCATACCTCAGTTATTTGCATACGCACGCCTGTGCCAGTTTTTTTGGCTCTTCAGTGTATAATTATAGCTAAAATTATTCAGTTTTGTTTTGAATGTTATTCAACATAGGAATACATTAAATGTCATAGGATTGGAAACTTGTGTAATATGGGGCAAACGTATATATTAATTTAATCCCTTTTTTACGTGACACTTTAACTACTTCATTGCTGCTCAGAATTTATACGCAAAATGCAAAATATAAGCCTTAACACAGCCATAAAATGATAACGAGACTCATTATGATGCAGTTCTCTTATATTCTGTAGGTGTGTTAAATACTCGCAAATGGGTAATGAGGTTGAGTTGACGGCAAACTTGAGCTACGACGGCTACACTCAGCTGCTGGATTACAAGGTTTTGCCTTTTACTCACTACCAGATGAAGTTTTCTGTTATGATTTTAAACAGTTTATTGCAAGGTGGCACTACTTGTATACGTAGGGCTGCCAATTATACGAAATGATGAGTTCATAAAGTTACATTTTAATATTTCTGTGTATCGGAGGTGAAGGACACTACATCCATTTTCTTACAAAATACACCTGACACCATGTCTGTGATAAAAACATTTGCCCTGTTTACTCTTCCTATCGCAGTAAACGGAGGCGTTTGGTAATTGAAAATAACACAATGTTTTACTGTTGTATAGAGGAACAAAACACTGTATGGACATGGCTTCTTATACCTCTGTACTTAAAACACCATGTAATCATAGTTTTGTCTAGCTCTGTACAATCAGATAAGAGATTCAGGAACTAAATACCACATGATATTCTGAAGTCAGCCAGTCTGCTCGGTTTACTGGTGGTGGTTGTTTGGATCGTAAGTGATAGCCTTAAGGCATCCCAAACCAACTTCTCGTCGAGAAAGAATAGTATATTTGGTTCTAATGTCTAATGGAATGAACGCAAATACAAGTTTGTTGCGGGGGAAGAACACATAAATAAGAAAAATAAAATAGTATCTGCCAACACAGTGAAATCACCATACTTCGTTGTATGAAATGTTATAAATGTTGTTTGAACAAAGAAGGCAGGACATTTTTTAGATCTTACTGGACAGATGGCAAAAATAGTGACATGAAACAACATTTTATCAGGTGATGCAAAGGATTTTACTGCATTAAACGTTCAAGCAATAGAGTTAATTTCAATAAGGCAAAAGAAAAAACCCTTTTTTATCCTACTTTCTGAAGGGACGAAAGGCTTATGAGATCACTTTCCTGTATTTGTGTATGTTTGTGTCTATGAGTGTGTCTGTGCGCGAGAACACCTACATTTATAGTTTTCGACCACGCTGGGCATTTGTTTTCAAAATGACAGCCATTTTAAATTTAAGGCGATATGTCATATCTCGGAAACCATTAAACCGATTTAAACCAATATTTGTATGCTGACAGCGAAAATTACAATCATGAAATTTAGAGGTAAATATTCTTGTTGGTAGGCCATTTTGGAAGAATGCGCCACATGTAAAATAAATCTTTTATATTATAACTGGAAAACTACTCAACCTATTTTCTTCAAATTTGCCAAGTAAGTAATACTACGATAGGCCAAGTAAATATTAATAAACTATATTAGGTACTTATTTTTAAAAGGTGGCCATACAAATATTTGTTTACTTGGTATAACTACCCTACCACTGGCCAATTTCAACCAAATTTGGTATGCTGACGAAATGTATTACAAGCATCAAATAAGCTTAACTACATGAAAAACCTTTTGTCCGCAATTTCGACAGATAGCGCTGCATGTAAAAATAAATCTTTAACATTATATCTCAAAAACTACTGAACCAATTTTTGCCAAATTTGGCATGTAAGAAATACTATAATAGGCCGGGTAAATGTAAATAATTAAACTAAATTAGTAACTTATATTTAAAATGGCGTTCATGTAAATATCATTGATTAGTTTGGTATAACTACCATACCATTTGACCAATTTCAACCAAATTTTGTATGCTGCCAGTATCTATTACAAACATGGAATAAGTAAAAAAAAAACAAAAAAAAAAAAAAAAAAACTCAATACTTTGAAAGATTGCGCTACGTTAATTAATTTAATGTTTGTGTATTTCCTCGGGAAACAATTGAAGGATTCCTACCAAATTTAAAAATCAATTAGTACTACCGCAGTTGATATGTACAAACATGGTTCAAGTTTGTCAGACACTTATGTAATAAATATGGCGGCGATTTATATATTTTATCATAGAATACTGTATCTTCGAAAAAAAAAATTAATGAATTCCAACTTAACTTTGTATGCTGGGAGTAGTATATATATAATAAACATCAAATGGGTATACACGAAGTCTTTTTTGTCCTGTATTGTGTTAGATAGCATCACAAGAATATATAAATTTTTATGTCATATCTCGGGAAACAATTTTCCGATTCCAACCAAATATGGCAAACAAATAGTACTGAAATAGTTAATATTAACTGATGTGTTTTAGGTATGCCAGACACTTATTTTTAAAATGGCGGCCATATAGCTATTTTAGTTTTGTATGTTATATGGTAGAAACAACGTAATTAATGCCAAATAATATTTTTATGGTGGCTGTTTATATTAAAAAAATTAAACATGTACACACAAAATCTCTTTTGTCCCCCATTTTGTAAAATAGTATCACTTGACAAATTGAAATTATGTGATCTCCGAAAAAACAACCGATTTGTACAAAATTTGGAAAACAATTAGCACTATGGCAGGCTATGAAAACTGTTAAATTTTGAGTTGGAACGACATACATATTTTCAAAATGGCGACCATATAAATATTTTTTCTCCGAAACATACTTACAGTATCAGTTATAACCATCAAAATTATCTATGCAAAGCATTATTTTCTCGACATTTTGTAAGATAGCCCCACATAAAATAATATATAATTTATGCTGAATCTCGGGAAACAATTTGGCGAATTAGTTGTACTGTGGTAGGCTATATAAACTTTTATGTTTTAGGGATGTTAGGTTCTTATTTTATGAATGGCGCGTATGCAATGTTTTAAGCTTAGTGTGCTTTATCTTAGAAAATAACAGATTTAAATGTAACTTTGTATATTTTATGTATGACAATAATTGAATGTGCTAATATGTAAACACTCGGCTTCCATTAGTGAAGATCCACACATGATTAATTGAGGTTTCATGCCACATTTCGAGGACCAATCAATCGATATGCATACAGAGATCTCCCTTTGCCGGATTTTTTTGCAAAGTAGTGTAAGGTGAGTAAACCGAAAATTTTGTCATATTTGCGGAGTAATTAGACTAATTTCCACAAAATTTTGCACAACTACAGAAGGTTAAAGTTATATTATTTAAATGGGGTCAGATAACGATTTTAAAAATAGCGACCACATAAATACTTTCAAATATTTGACATATCTATTTAACAATTTCTATGAAACTTTTTATGCTGACATTATCAATTACAAACAGTTTACAAAGCCTCCTTTTAAATAATTTTGTAATTTAGCACCATTTAAGAAAATAATGTTCTTATGCCATATCTAGGAGACCAATCAACCGATTACCATCCACTTCCATTAAAGTAGCTATATGGTAGGCCATGCAAACTTATGTGTTTTAGTGGCTCAAACACTTATTTTCAAAATGATATCTGAGTTAATATTTCATGTTAGTGAACCCATTCAAACCATTAGACTGATTACATCGAAAGTTGATGCTCCGTATACTACCTCCGTGGTGTAATTGAGTGCGAGCTAGCTTGATTTAACTACTCTTTCTGCATTCGAATCCCGAGTAAGTCACTCGTGTATTTTATATGTTTTTAACTGTTTCGCATATTTCTGATTTTCTTCTCTAATGATATTGCTGACAATGAGACGTCAATGCCTACTTACCATCTAAGCTTTCAAGAAATTTACTAACATTTATTTGCACCATTGTGGAGGAAAGTAGGCTCGTTAGTTATCAGTTACTTCTTGTTTAGTATTTTAGCACTAATACTGAGAGAATAAGGTTTTGTAAGCTGACGTTTTCTCACACACTATGCATTTCTAATACTGTTGTCGTGAATATTCTAAATATGCTCGACCAGGAGGTTTGGTAAAAACTGATCAGAGAGGAAAACAAGCTGCTTCCAACAAAAAACTAGATGAGGCTATTGAAAGGGTTTTTAATCACAATTCATCTATCCCCTGTTACGAAAGCCATTACAGCAGGAAAAAAAATGAAGTGAAGTTGTTATTATCTGAACTAAACTTACAACATTTTTGCAACTTGTATCTAGAATACTGTAAAAGGAAGAACGTCGGACAAAACTTTATAGCAAAGATATGGTTCTTTTCTGATGTGTTTAATAAGAATTTTAGCTATCCTTTAAGCCCCTAGAAGTGGAAAAATGTGAATATTGTAATTCTTTCCTGACCAAACTTAATGATAGCAGTTTGAACCAGATAGAAAAGAAAATGCTTAAACGTTATTATGAGTCACATCTTGAAAAGACAAAGAGCAGGTAAGTCACACACTAAAAAAGTGAAGATATTAAATTATCTAAAACAACTCCCACGCATAACTCTTTTAACAGCTGACCATCAAAAAGGTTTCCCAAGACCAATGATATCAAATTCCGTAAGTTTTGACACTTCTCTGATGCTCGCAGTTGCAGATTTTCCTCCCGCTGGTCACTTCTTGCGGTACTTGTTTCTGTTATAGCTCGTCATATGTATATCGCTTAACGTCACACAACACCGCGGACTCCTGGCTCTAATAAACTCTCGGCTCGGAGGCCCGTCGCACATGTATACTATCGCTGGCCTTGACCTGGAAGGTTCGACGCAGCCCGAGGCACGCAGAGAGAAACTACGTTACTAAATTTCTAGAAAATTCTTCAGATAAATGCAGAAATTCTATCTGCGGAAGATCAGGAGAGCGCGAGATAGTAGTGTTATCGCAGCGGTATGCAAAGCCTTCCCTTTGTGACTCGCAGCCCGTATTGCGTAACCACTCTTACATTTGTACACTGTTTCCTCGCTCCAGTGGAACAGGACAAGAATGCGACGCAAGGCACCATCACATAACGAATGCTAATGATAACGGATTGTGGACGGATAATTGCTATGGCCAAAACAAATATCTGTCTCTTTTAATGTGTCTGTTTCTGGATCATTCAGAAGTATGGTCAGGTCAGAAGTATAAACCAAACGTTACTTCTCAAATGACACAAGAATATTGAAGCAGATGCTATATAAGCATTAATAGAGAACAATTTTGAACAATATGAGTATCCTAATGCCATAGGACTTGCAGCAATTGGTACGGCAGTGCTCCAGGTAATGTTATACAACATGAAACTTAGAAATAACAAAAAAATTGTGTGTTCTATTTTTTGGAAAAAACTCGCTTTATTAACAGGCAAATTAGTAGAGGGATTATGGGGACTTTGGCACATCGGGACATCGGACCGGAGCGTCGAAGTTGTCCGTGCAGTCATTCCCGTCAGCCAGTAGCCATTTTGGATACATGTTACAATGACCCTGACCTTGGCCCTACTAACATTTAAAACTAAAAATTAAAAAATGTCCAAAAAAATTTAAACATAAAAAAAATATTTAAGAAATACATTAGAAAGTATTTAAAAGTTATTTCAAAATTATTAAATAATTTATTTAAAAAAATTAATTTACCAGAATTTTCCCACACCCCCTTCAAACAAAACTCATTCCCCCATCTTGGTAGGTGCAGTCCACCATCTTGGTAAGCATTACAACAACCGTCCGCCATTTCCGTCGGTGCAGTCCACAATCGTTGTAGGCATCACATCCATCCGCCATTTTCATCGGTGAAGACCACCATATTGGTAAGTGTAGCCATCCGCCATGTTGATCAGTGCAGTCCGCCATTTTGGTAGGCATCACAGCCACCGCGCACCATCTTGGTTTTTTCGTTTGTCATTTGTTTTTACATTATTGGAGTTTGTCTCTCACCTTCCTTCGACTGCCATATTGGATTTCATGTGTTTTCATCACCTAGACGAGTTATAAATTTAGCCACCAGACAACAGCCAAGGTTTTTAAAGAATAGGTTGCGCTGTTGGCGCCCTCCATATTGGATTGTATTTTCAACACCTAGGTGATGCTATATTCTCGATTTCATCACCAGACGAGCTGCCAATTTAGCCACCGGATGGCAGCTATATTTGATTATGTTTATTATTGTATAGCTGCTGCTGTCAGCTCCCTCCATGATATATACTATTTTCATCAAATATATATGATATTAATTCCTTTATTTCACTCCCAGTACAGCTGCCAATACCCGCTCATTCTGACGATTTAGCTGCAAAGTGAACTGTTGGCACTCATATTTTTAAACTAATATTTTTCAAATCAGCAGTACATCTACAAATATAAATTATTAAATCGAATTTTTTTGTACTAAGATCTTGAATTAAGACCGACCAAAACATTTTTCGTTTTAATGGTAATTTAATTACCATTGAAATTGATTATTTATTCTGTTACCCCTCACCGCAACACTTTAGAAAGACCAATTATTCAACATCGCTTAATCCCTTATCACTGACACTCTTTTTTCAGCATTATCTGCCAGAGCGTGGAAGTGTAGGGAAAGTATTTCAGGGGAACAATGTTGACCCTCGGCAGAACAGTTTCTCGTCTGTTGCCAGAGGTGAAAGATCACCCTCGTCTTTTAGCATTCTGACTGGTAAGAACAGATATTTCATATCATCATAGGTCGCAGGATATTATCAAGCGTGCACATAATACGGATATATATTCAAGTGAAATTAAAAATGTGCTCAAATTCGGAGTATTGGATCGGGCCAGCTAGCCTGTGGAGGAATTTGTAACCTCATAAAATACGGTACTAGAACTCACATTTTTTAAATTAATATATTTACCATCGATCCACTTAGCAAAGACGTTACCTCAGTACCCGTGTCGCTACTGTAATACTTCGTTTGCATTCACTAAATGTTCTCGAAGACACGAAAGTATGGATGTTCAGATAATGCAGATAGAGTGACATATAAGAGTGGAAAGTGTGGCATGGCATTTGCTAAGCGCAATAACTTGCAGAGGCATCCAAAAAAACTGCGTAGCAGTAAGACCTTAAACTGCCAAAATCCGTCGGGTACAGCCTCCTTCACCGCAGCGTACGAGTGTATTTCCCACAAAATCAAGGGTTCACTGTGAGTATCCGCCATCGTGCCAGCGACCATTACGCCCAAGAATTGTGGCAGGGTCTGGGCTGGTTAATGGCAATGGTTTCGTGGAGGTCTAAACTGCATTCTAACACACACTTAATACCTATGGCTCCAGAACGAGAGCGGGTATTCAAAGGATTTTAAGTTCGAATGGGTTCATAAATCGTTGTTGGCTCTCCACATAAACACGCCAGCAATAAAAATTAATGTATTGCTTGAACGTAGCTTTACGAAACCAACCTCATTCAACGAAAGGAAGGTCTTCGAATCGAAAGGAAAGAAATAAAAAATACTGTAAAACCTCATTCTGAAAATATACACCACGAGAAAGAAGAATACAAACAGCGTGTTTCGGAGAAAATATTAAAGAAAAATTAATCATGACTGCCCCTTCCCTTCTAAACAACATCCTTGCCCTCCTCAGCAAAACATTTGTTTAAAATTGATGCGAAAAATTTATACGCCGTGTACTGATCTGTTATCCAACTTACTATAATGTAATCATTTTTCAAAAAATCCATGAACAGAGTTAAAACCACTTCGCTAACTCCGCGACATGTGATACGCGCACAGAAGTAGCCAGTGCATTTCTCCTGACATAGGCATTGACTCTCATCATTAATAACATTTCCTCCTAAATTTAATATCACTACATTAGGAAATTTAGGCAGCGGGAAGAAAATTACCAATATGGTTCCTCCACGTGGGGTAATTTTTATATCATTAATTGTCTGCGTATGATACTGTTTATACACATAAATAATGCACGTATAGTAAGTTTTGCAAGGAAATAAATTATACATACCATGAGGAGACACTAGCGTAAATGTACACCTACTACAAGTACAAACTCACAAAAAAACTGTTGCCTTCCGCAAACAAAACTTCAGTATTATCATCAATTCGCGTGCGCTCGTTCCATTAAGAGATATATCCGATCCGTGGCAAAACCCCACCCCCTCCTTTAACCACTTCCATCACCATCCAGAGTCAGAAACACAATGCTACTTGACTTTAGCCGAATAAAAAGTAACGTGCGACCATGTGTACGTATATGTATGTGACCTCTAATCCAACAGGTGTCCATGGTATTCCCTCTTTATAAATTACGCGAACGAAAACATAGTTTTATTACCGATATGCTAGTCACCATGCAGATTTATACCATACTACGATTTCCAGCAAAGACATGCGCATACAGCCCTCATTCGCCACCCTTCAACGTCATCGAGACATATAGGGAATGACTTCACAAGTGCGAAAGAATTAGAGCATATTGCATCCAGTGCATTACAGAGACCATGAACTTTTAGAAATGTTGAAAATAAATTCTATGCACAATTTTTTTTTTTGTAAATGAATTCTGGCTGTAAATATACCTTAATTTTTTTCGTATAAAAAAAGCGAAATATTATATTATTTCCAGCGAAACCAAATTGCATTGTGATTCTGTGAAACTAAGAAATAAGAGGAAAATAATGTTCCATCTCCACTTGCTTATACGTCAAACACACACGCGTACACACACCTACACATACATAGAGCCCAAAAAATCCCAGTTGTAGGCGAGACTGACAGACGCATTAAAAAGTGTTAATAGAAAGCGTACTTAAAGATGTGGATACTAGTCTCATTACAGAAGTAAACGAGAGACACGTGCAGTCGTAATATGAGCTCGCGCATGCGTCCAGCCTCGCTCCACCAGGTGTTGAATTGGACTTTGCCATAGCACACTGACAGCCGGAAGTGCTCGCGAGAATTAGTGGGTGGGGAGGGACTTGTAACTCCAGCAGAATGCTTTCTTTCTCGCGCATGACCACTTTAACTCATACCATAATAAACACAGAAGATATCGGCACACAAATGTCAACACCAGGGGAGACCCTTGTTGATACCCGGGTTCAATTCTCGACTTGTTCAGCCGAATTTCTGTTTTTTTTTTAATCATTCCAGGTGAATGCCGTGATGATTTCTTGGCCGAGTCCTTACTCGTTCCTGTTTACCCTAACAACGTGCTCCGCCTCAAATGACTGTAGAGTTTACATTTATATTTTAATTTTGGCTTGTATACCACCTAGAAAATGAAAAGTCATGCTACTTTTTTACGTTAGTCAAATAGGCGAAAATTAACGCGAAAGATATCCGAGTCTATAATGGCAGAATTGATAGATCACGAAACTAACACATATTACAATATATATTTTTTTTTTCATGCAGCAAAGCCAAACAATGGTTTTAATAAAAATTTGACTGGAAAAATAACGGATGGGCTGTATAAAAAACGTAACTCAACACGCATCGTCATCTTTTTATCCCCCGCCAGAAAAGTAAATTTAAATATTTACAGTACACCACTGAAAGAAGAATTAATCTTCTCAAGACCTCGTACGTAAGCGAGACGCAATCATAAAAAAAGAGGTATTATGTAATGATTATTAAACAATTCGAGCACCAGAAACCTAGAGAGAATACAGAATTCCTTTCAAAGATGGCGGAAAAAACAGCTGTTAAACTATATCATATTATATATTTCACAATTATTTCAAATTGAATATGACTTGAAAACTTGCCCGCCACACGGCCTAAGAAAACACTCCCCACTAATAAACGAAGTATTTTTTGAGCTTAAACGTCAGCCTACGACATTACAAGAGGTGGGTTATTTTCTTCACGTACTTTAATTTTATTATCCGCCTGTCAAATTCATGATTTTTACAAATATAAAAATTCCATAAATCGGGACATATCGTGCTGTATTTAATCGAAGTCTTCTTTATAACATTATATTTAATCACCAAGTTTAGCTTATCGCTATTAATATTTACATTTTTGCCTAGGTGCAATTTTCAACACATTGCAAACTCGAGCCCATTACTGTCCGTCAGTGTGCATGTCAGGAAATTTCAACATGACTGTTCACCTTAAATTTTTACAACCTTAATCATGCTTGTTACAGCATCTATGAGCAATAAACCTGCTAAGGGAAAATTACACAATGCCTATCCTTCTTCAGCCACACAGTTTTGCGTGCCTTAATGCACGAATCAGTTTGAAAATTTTCAGGTTTCTCTATCCACCACGCGTGCTTTGGCATCACGAGTCCTTGCTAGATACATTATTAATCGCAAGGAGAAAAGTCATCAGTATTAAATTCGAAGAAAGGGAAGCAAAAATATGTTTCAGCAGTTCAAAAACTCATTTTCATCACTACATGGCCAGCTACGCTTAATATAAAGGTCGTCGCCAAAAATGAACCTTGATGCAATACCAGCAGAAATCGTCAGACTTTTACTTAACACATATGAAAACCCCTCAAGAGTAAAATCTGTTTTAAAAAAATACACTAACGGAGGCGAATGCTTTTCCATACAGTCCATAGTGATGGAATTTGTACATGTAAAAAAATAGGTCACGTTTTTTTTTCAGGTTGTCAGCATTATTTGCTGTTATTGGTTTGCTGTGAAAGATGGCTCACATCCCAGACGCGCAACGGCTTACAAACTGTTAGCTCTATTCTTCAATCGAGGAATATGTATTAATTTCCAGCACTTCATGTAGCATTTTCCCGTAACCCGCTTAGGTATCCAATGTCCCAGTAGCAGAATTCGATGGTAGAGCGACCAGGAATGGCATCTACATAAAGGTTTTGGAGGCCAAACGCATAAATAGGTAGACGAACCAGCGACGTTGGGGTGACGCTCCTGCTGCCGTGATAAAACACCGTCAGTGCATTCGGGAGGACTCAGGTTCAATTCTCGGGCGAGATATTCCGATTTGAGTTTTCTCCATGGTTTCCCGAAATAACCTTAGCGAAACGTTGGAAGATTCTTTAATGTAGGCCTTGTTCGATTCCTTCCTCTGATACTGATTGTGTGTACATCTTTAATGACCTCGCTGTCGAGGAGACGTTAAGCCCTACCTGGCGCTGCAATGTATACACAGGACCAGACACCATTCATTCCCCACTCTGACAGACTTCCATCAAGCTTCGAAACGATTAAATTTCCCACATTGCTCCTAAATTTTAAATAGCTTTACGGCCGATCGCACGCGCTCACACACACAAACACATACACACATACACACATCTCATCACCTTCTAGGTTCTGCCACTCTCTCTGTCATAACAAAACTGTAAAACACAAAACTAAATTTTTTGTGAGAATACCTTATGTTTAATTTAATAACTCCTACTCTCGTATTTTGCCGGGCATAACATAGATGCAACAACATCCTTTAAAAAATGCGTTTCTTGAAGGGCGGAACTCGGCAACTCTTCAAGCCGGAACATAATCTCATATACGCTGAAGAAACTATGCAAAATCACTCAGATATGCTCACTAAAAGCTGTTTTTTTAAGGATTATTCTTACAGCACATTGTGGCGTCGCTTATATTGTGATTAGCAGCAGTATTGACGGAGACCGTGTCATGCAAAAATAGCCTCCCATGACCCCGATATACATCGATTAGGGAAATAATCGGTGAAATACTACTGTTGTCGATACCAAGCACGTTGGAAATGCATCATTTTGAATATTTTGGAAAAAAAACATGATATAAAGACCTTACTGCTGGGTATAACAAAGATAACGATCAGATCATGAATATATTATTGTAAATATGCATCAAAAATGTTATGAACCATGACGATTACTTTCAGACACATCTTCATATTTCTTAAAAATGACTTAGGCTTCTTGCACCCTAGGGTGAAAACGAACCCATGTTTATGTAAGTAAATGTTCTAATCGTCGCACCTCAGTCCCTTACCAGAGATGAAGTAATTTTTATTCCATTAAAATAGTGGCAGCAAATGTAAGCCGTCATCTCGATGCTTAAATATTTGCAAACTGTTCTGTGAACACTACGATAATCACCATTCCAGATAACCACGATTGTGGTGGTAAATAGGGCAACCTTTCTAAAATTATTTGTTCACACCGACACAGGACCGGACACGCTCAAAAACTTCACACCATCCTCTCGACAGCAGTTGCACAGCTACCAGAACGCATGCCTCCAATTAAGACGAGCTAGGTTCGATTCCCGGCGGGGGTTGCACATGGATTTTCGCACATGTGGGAAACGCGATTGATGACGTTGACAACAGGATATCCCTTGGTGGTCGTTGGCGATGTCCGGCAGATTTTCTCGGTAAACTTTACCTTCTTCATAGACCTAAACGTCGTTACCAATTAGAGCTGTTAAGCACTGCTTAAAATCTCTCTCTCAAATCAAAACACACTGTGTCCACTGAAAAAATGTAATGGTGTTGGTTGACTGCCTACCACGAATTTTTCGTGCTAAAAAAATAGCTTTGTGCTAATAAACGCAGATCACTGACGAAGAGTAACCGACGTGAAAAAAAATTTTATTTTCTTGAGTCAGCTGTCGGAAACGTAGTACAACCAACCAGTTTTCCAGTGGAAGATATCGTGGTTCTAGGAATTTGTCGGCTGAGAATCAGTCAGATCATCACTCAGAATGGAGGAGCGTTCGCCCATAATAAGATATGTAGGAAATTTAGGTTCGTAAACGGGAAGTCATGAGCAATATACATTATATTTTAATTATTTGAACATGAAAGTAATTCATTTTTATAACACATTTGCACTACAAAATTACCTTTTCTTTTCAAATTAACACCATAAATCTAGTAATTAGTAACTAAACCCGATAAATTTTGGTCCTCTTCCTCTGTGTTTATGGTAACAGGAATATGCAAGGATTTTTGGCTTCTGTTTTATTATTGTCAATTTTATTTAACATGTCGAAATATTAGAAGTTATATAGTTTCAGGAATGAAATCGTAAAAAGGGGAGGAATAATTAAGATATATAATTTAAGCTTTGTTTTAAAGCTATGAGGTAGATGAACAGGTAAAATATTTGGTTCAAAACAGTTTGTACGTTTCAAATATTTTGGGGTGGAGAGCATATAGTCTAAACCCATATCTATAAACACCGAAGTAACTAACAAATTAAAGTTAAAATTTGGAAGTTTGTTTCAGTATGGTGGTATACATTTTAACGAAGTTCTCTTCAGATTGTCCTGTTAGTAAAATACTTTATGCGTGGGAAGCGAAGGCGCGTATATCCAAGTAGCATAAACTTTATATTGCGTGAAAATAAAGAAACCTCAAAAATAAAAATATTTTCCAACGTAAAATGTTTTTTGTAAAAAAATTTGTTAAATATTCATTATATGACGAAAATATTTTTTCCTATAAATACGACGCATTGGTTTGTAGTTTTTAAAGCATTAAGTATAAAAAGATTTTGCAGATATATTTTTGGAGTCTGTTTAATTTTACACTTCCTTAAAATAATTTTATATACAGTAATCCGTTCCTCAGATTTGTATGCAACAAAACTTTATTAAAACTCAACACATTTCGAAAGAAATTTTTGGAAGAAGTACATACGTATTTCAGTAATCTTGACCTAAAAAGTAGTTTACACTGTAGTTTGTTGAAATACTGCGCAGTCAAATTTAAATTTCTCAAAAATACTTTTATTCTACGTACTCACTGATTTTTAATCAGACAGTTGAGAGATACCCATCAAGCAGGTGGATAAACGAAGAGCAATTATGAATAGTGACATGTAATGTAATTTTAATGACATGTAACTCTGACTTCAGTCACAAAATGCAATAATTAAATTTAAAGTAAATTTCAACTACTAAAATATTCGTACAAAGTAAAGTTTATATACCACTTTTTAAATCTACAAAAGTATCTCAGGAGTACTAAAGGGAAACAAATGCCACCAATATTTTAACACCAAATGAGTTATGATATTAATCCACTGAACATACTAACTAGCACTTTCTCCTGAAAAAACACAATGTTTTGTTCCAGATTGTTTATAAATAAAACTACTTATTAGATTAGAAAAGTGTGAGCCCTAATGATATTATCTCTATCTATTCGGGGGCCACGCTGGTGTAGGTGTCAGGCTACTCACCTCTCGCCGGTTTAGATCCTCGTGGTGATTCACCGGGTTTACCTCAACGTACGAAACGTGACGGACTTTTCCGTGGGCTGGTGGGTTTTCTCGGGGCTCTCCCAATTCCTCCACCATTTTATTTCGCTCGTGTTCCCTCCTCATGTCTTGTTACCATTACCAGCGCTCGGCCTTTCAATTAATCGCTGACCAAAACTCTAAACTCGATTTATTCAAACTTTCATGGGCACGATTATTATTATTAGGTTAACTTACAAGCACGGAATAATTTTTAATCATTTACGAGTAAAAATTCTATCTGTCCTTTTACTACAGTCCGTGTAACATTTGCCACGCATTAACTCTAAGGAAACCCCTCACAAGTGACACTTCTTAAGAAGCTGTAATTGTGCGAGCGCAATTCCAACCCCCTTAAGTGCAAGTCGTTAAAATATACACTCGGTTTAACACGTGTGTTATTTGGTATTAAGCATAAAGAGCAGATCTAGTTTTAGGGGCATTCGCTAAAGAACGAGAAGGAGAGTGAATTTCTTCTCCTCTGCTCTTTTCGTTCGTTTTCACCTTCCTTCTCACACCGCGCCTACAGCTATCTCTTTCTTTCTCTCTCGTTCCCTCGCTGACCCCGATAGCAACAGAAGGAGAAGAATATAGCACTCTTCTGGAAGAAGGAAGGATGGGGAGAGCAGTTTTAATTAAAGATGGAGGAGACGTGCAAGTCGAGACTTTTGTTTCACAACGGCTGCTTATTCAGAAAGGTTTCAAGTTCCAAGAGTTGAACTGCGATACAACGATGGGGCCCGCCCGTTATTAATGAAAAGAAACGCGAACTGCGCGGGTTTTGCACCTCCGCGACTTGCCGTCGAGTAACACTCATCTGAAAAACACTCCTCGGTCCTTCATCCATTGAAGAGGCTGAGAAATATCTGATCTCTCGTTGGTCTATTCGTCTTTTTTTTTTCCATATCAGTGTAGGTTCATTTTTTGATAAATTCTTTCCCTTTTTCTAATTCTTTTTTTCAAAATATTTTTAACCTCCTAAAGACATTGTAACGACGTTTTTTTATTCTAATATTCAACTGAAGCCTTCCGAGTACGCCTAATAGCCCGCAAACGTTTTAATATTGGTTGCGTAGTTTTGTTTTCCTTATTCGAAACACTATACAATTTTTAACTTTTATTGGTGCTTTAAACGTTTCAGCTTCTATTCCTTTGTGGTATCCGTCAATTATCTTACATAAGAGAAAAATTACAATATAAAAACAACACGTACATAACCAGGAAGTACCCGGGATTCAAACGCGGTACCTCACAATCTCTAGACAACGCCTTAGTGAACAATCCTGGCAATGTCACCACTGGAACTATAAAATAAACACAATTATTCAAATTTTATCTATCTTTTCATTAGGTCTTAGAGAAATCTGTGCTGTTAGGCATGCGATACTTTATTACGGATTCATAAAATCTATAATTAATGTGTAGTTTAGTTTTCCTGATTGGAAATACTTGACCAGGCTCTCAAACACGTTCACATTCGTGTGGCCACGAGACAAAAACGACAATTCTTTAACTAGACCCACCCACAACCAACTACCCGTACATTCACGAGTTACGTCGCTGTAACTTATTTGTACGTAACGATGCGACGTAATATTTATTTTTGCATAAGTAAACTGAGCATCATGCAATAAGGCTGGATTTTCGTTTATGCAAGACAATCGTGTATGAAGAAAATCTTACCGAAATAATTATTTAACATTCGTTTGGATTTGCCGTATAATTTCTGAACATCCATCGTGTGTTATTTTTATTACTTTACACATAAGTTCAATAACTAGGAATTTATTACTTGCATCAACCTGCTTACAAACGTGGTACCTTCTTAATAAAACACTTTGTTGAACTTACTTTATTACAGTCTTGCATAAATGTTAAAACAACCTTTGTGGTACAATAAAAAAAAAAAAAAATACGCCCTACTACAAGTTATTCTCACGCATTTAGAAAAATTGATCGCTGAATTCAACTTTAAAATAAGGATATGAAAGTTATAACGTCTGAGCATGTTGTGGTTAAATTGTCTGGCTAGGAGCTGGCATACTAACAAAAAGTGGGTAGACGTTTACATTAATATATGTATAACGAAATTGGTCTGTCCCAAATGCAGACGGAAAATAAATTAAAGAAAAGCTAACTCGAGTGCAGACAGAAAGTCTTAAACACGTGACTGCTGATATAAGAGTGAGACACGCTACTGAATAATGAAACATGCTCAACGATTCAGCAGTAATTTAACTTGTTTGCTATTATTAACTCGTATGAACATCCACCACTGAAATACAATTTTATTGGTTACATTTTATTCTTAAATGCGTAATTTATATGCGTGCAGATATCAATAATGAAGTTCAAAATGTAATTATAATTTGATATTTTATTACAAGATGAAGAGTGTGGAAATTTTTGTCAGCTTTTAGTGACGTTATAGGACGGAAAATTTACGGGTTTTTTTTTTAACAAAAGTCGTCGCTGCATGTGGTAATTCTTACAAGGCGTTTATTTCTTTCCAATTTTAATTGAAAATTTGCGATTCGATATTTTACTATACCGAAACTCTATATTACGACCGAAAGCTTTTAAAAGGAGTCTTTTATTGTAGGTCATGTATGACACAAGGTTTAAAACATTAAATTTAATTTCTAGTCCAGCGCAAGAAATTTGTAGTATATAAAATAAGAATCCCTTCGGTTTAAACCTATGCCTTGTAATGAAGGTTGTTTGATGTTATCAGCAATGCTACAAATTACAATTAAAAACAATTAATCAGTTTGCTTTGTAAACACCTCGTGATTTCTAGATACAGAAACGTTGTATGAAAAGCAATTGGGAAAGACTATTTTTAAAATTGTATATTATAATAATTGCATTTCATGTTGTTTATTTATACACTAAGAATTCCCGACTTAACATTGCAATCAATATAATTAAAACTTTAAGCTCACGAGTCGCAGAAAATTGCAGGTTGAATACTCGAAGTATTTAATAATGGTAACAAAGAATTCCTTAACTGAAAATAATTTAGTTCAAACTTTAGACATACTATGCTTTCTAAAAATAAAGAATACAGAAATTGAACATCCAATTCCGGGGCCTTGTATTCAATGCGAATGTGTATTTTCCAAAAAAATATTTCTCCATTATGATTGTTGAAAACGAGCTAGGTGATGTTCCATTATTTCAAAACGTGCAAGAACCATTTTTTTATAAAATGTTTCTCAATGCAATTAATTTGCACATTCTTAGGGAAATGTGTATTGCGCTTTGGCTACAGTCCAGTGTTTTGTCGCAATTAACGAATTTTCTGCATATGCGTATTACAATATCTCTTTTAAGGGATATTATGTCCACGCTTAGATGTTAACATCTAAATTATTTGGTGCCATTTAAAAATTTTTGCAATGTTATCAAATATTACTAAGTCCACAAGTTTTAGTGCACAGCAAAATGTTTGACACTTCCTCTTCTCCGATGTTCATTTTCCCACATCTTAAATTAAAAATTTGCATATACGGTCTTTCAAAATAAGTGTACCACACTTATAACAGCAAACCCTGTTCTATGTTCGCAAAATTGATTGACACCGTCATAGCAACATTTTCTAAAGCCCGGCGCACACGGGATGATTTTTCCTTATACTTTACCTAAGATATTATTTAAGAGCTGGTCAAAGAGATACATATGTATCTTAGTTACTCTCGTGGTTCGTCACTGGTTTTGTCGCACGCGGTATGGGTTTCCTTGCGAGCAATTCTGTCAACAAGTAACGCCGGCAGCCATAACAATTTGTTTACAACTGGCGATTATTAAACAATGAATTCTGTACGGCGAAAAAAAATTCTGTAATTATACTTGTTTCAGTTTTGGATCATGAAAAATAAAAATCGCATACGAAATAAACGACTGCGGATAAAGGGAATGTATAACCTGAAGGAACGAAAACAAGCGTGTCCTTGCAATGTTTTCCGTAGAATTAGGGTGAGTACACAGATAACCTCAAAACTGAATGCAAACGTGTTCCTTCTATAAATCTATTAACACTGCTAAAATAATCATGTGTCTATGTAAAAAAAGTCACATAACACGCTTCCTTTCTCTCATTGGCTGAGATCGGAAACTAGCGAAGAAACGCGCAGAGAAAACAGCACCATTCCAGTTACCGGAAAACCGTAGACTAGCCGGCAAAACTGTACACGGGTATCGATAATCGATATTTCCAGTGGACGAGCACTCCCAGCGGCAAGCATGGCTCCACGCATGCGATATCGTAAGGAAAATCGTTCCGTATGCGGCGGTATTTAAATACGTGTCACACTTTGGCCGCGTGGACTGCGCCAAGAGTGCAGCACCACTGTTAGAGACAATGCCGCCGATTATTGTTATTCATAAAGCAATCAGTTCCCTTCACTTGCGGTTAAAATACTTAGCAGAGGATGTGCACATCAACATGCATGCGTTAAGTGTCAAAATGACATCCACATTTATAGACTAAAATTCTGCATACCAGGTGAGCATGCACAAAACAACTTAGGTTGTCTCAAGGATCGACAATGGATTTATAAACAACTAGCTCTGCCCGCGGCTCCACTCGCGTCGACTACAGAATTATTGTTTAGGTAAAATGATGAATATATATGCTACTGCGCAGTTTTTTTTAGGTATTTTTATTCTACACAATTCTTTACTACATGATATTGTTCCGACTTTAACGGTTTAGACAGCGTATTGCAAGAGAGCGCGCTGGCAGCGAACTTTTTTCCGACTTGATTCACTATTATCGTTACTGATTATTCCTTATGTTACTTTACGTAACAAATATATACTTAAACCTGGCCAGAGAAAACAGCTATAAATAAAAAAAAACACGTAATTCGGATAAGTAGTTCTCGAGTGATAAGCGCACTAACAGATAGACAGATAGAGAGACGTTGAGTTTTATAATATGTATAGATGTGCTGAAAATGGGAGCATGTAGCAATGAAAAAAACAAGAAAAGTTTGCAAACATGCTTATAAATATATTTAAATGTATATTTTTGTGATTTAAATAAGGTTGTTTAGTATTAAAAACGTAGGCCTACGTCTGATATAGGCTGTCCACGGTAAAGTGAGCACTTTTGAGGCCCTAGTTATTTTTATCTTATCAGACATTTTTCTATCCTTCCACCATTTTTTTTAATAAGTATTGAAATGTAAGTAATAAAAACAGTCGATATATTTCATTGAATTTGAAAGTTAACTGTCACGTTTATAATAAAATTTATTTATTGGCTCTTATTCCGAATGAGAGGACTTAAAAAGTGTGTACTTTACCGTGAATAGTTCATAGTAATTTTGAATGTTCCATTTGTACTAATTATAATAAATGGCAACAATTAAGGAAATTAGTAAAACTGCGTGCTTAAGATACTCAGAAAAAATTAGACATCACATTTATATTTATTTGAGTAATGGAAATAATTTCTTTATATGAGAGATGCAACATTATTTCAAAATTACAATCTACAGGAAACAACGACTTAAATACATTTACATTAGAATACATTGTAAATAGATATGTAAGGAAAATAAATAATAGTGCTTAAAATCTGTAGACAGACAAAAAACTTGAAATAATTACATTATTTCCGTAGTTTCAAGCAAAGATAAGGATAATATTTAGTTAATTGTTTATTTTAGTAATTTGTAAAAACCGAGCGGATGCCACGCTGACAAACAGTTGCTAGACAAAATTAAACGCAGTTTATTTTTCCTATCAATTGTTTTACTGACTATTATCTTAGTTTCTACAGCCAGATGCAACTCAGAGACTATCGAATTGAAGAAATTTTGTTGTTAAATTTTCAAGTATGTTCACAGCACACAAGGCATTTTTTTTTAAAATATTATGTCGCTAGCCTAATTTTATAAAAGTGAATTTAAATATACCGTATTCAGTATTAACAAACAAGAACTGTTTAAACCTCGTAACTTAATTCCAGAATTTACCACGAATAAGTCTACCATTAAGATTGCTCTAAGTCTCAGTCAAGACATAATAAGTTTATGGTAAAAGGAAAGTAGAATCAATTTTAATTGAACCAATACATTTCACTCACAGTGTTAGAAGTACATTTTTTCATTTAAATAATATCTATTAAATACATTTTACACAAAATAATTATATATATATTTGTTTGCATATTTTTGCTGTTCCGAAACACGCCAAGAAAGCAACATAAATTAATTTGAGAAATACTTATCTTGTTCTTTGAAAAACATATTTCTAAAAGTTGGTCAATTTACGTATTTAATTTTAAAGACTGTCAAAATCCAGAAAAATAATGCGATTTATACATATCACTATTGTTACTAATTTAGGAGTTTATACAACTTACTTCAACACTAGTTAGTATTAACAAATATTGAATCACGTGACATCACTGCAGTACTGACCACTAGTTTTTCATTGGTAACTAAATGCGAATTACTAAACGAAATTATTTTGTAACTTTGAAATAAGTGAAGGATATGTTTTCCTCGTTTTAGTAATCCTCTCTTCTAGAATTTTTATTGCCTCCTCCCTTGAATTATAATGGGCTTGGGAGCACAATCAGTAAGCAGTGGTTTACCAATCAGTGCATAGTAAAAACGGCCAGGAAAGGTGAAAGGTGAAATTCCACGACGCTCTCGCGGACAGATGCGAAGAAGACCTGGGCCGGAGGGTTGAGACGTGGATAGCATACAAAAATCTCCTCCGCATCTCCCTCTCCAACTCTCCAGTCGGCAGGCCACCGCAAGGGTTATTAGGGGTTATTACAAACCCTCTCTCTCGCTTTTTGCCACTGCCTACCCTGCTAAAATTATTCACCCTCTCCTGGAATCCGCGAATCCTGGAGGCGGACCAAAAAGGGAGGCGGAGGGGCAAAATTGCCAAGCTCCACGTATTCAATAACCGAACCCCAGCAATTTGTCGAGTGGGGCGAGGGACCGGCACTCCTGGCTTCAGATTGAAGCGTTCACAGCTTATTCTCCAGAAGCACTAAAGACCGTGTCGAGAGGGACTGTCTCTTGGCGTAATAGTTCAGCAACTAACTGGCACCCTCTGCTGAAGCCTTCACCCTAGTACAAACACTCTTTGTCTGAGGAGAGTTGCCATTCAATATTTTCTTAAACTCAAATTATTTTAGTCCTCATTTCTATACATTAAAAAATAAATTAATATAATTGTGTCTTACTGAGGTTGTCTCTTATTACTTAACTTTTTATAGGTATCATTTTAAACCTTCCGAAATAAATTAATATTATTATGGTTAACTGAGATTGTCTCTTAATTCAAAACTTTACACCACATTATAAATGTGGCCATCCATTACAGGTAGTGAAACCCATCATTGGATGCATTGCTTGTACATATTTCCGCAAAGATGGGCATAAATTCTATTAAACACATGGACGTTTATAAATTTACGATAATCTACCTTTTACCATCCAGAGATTACTCTGCTTATAAAATGATATCTATTGTGGTAACTGTCAACGATGACATTGGGAAAACTTCATATATTTTTCCAGCGTTTTTCCCAATTTATGTAATTCATCCATTGATTGTTTATAATTTCTCTGTTTTTCCATCGTCTCTCAGGACCTCGATGTTAAGAGCCGCCCAAATCTCTTCACTCACTCACTCTGTGTTTACATGATAGGGGTTTGCCTTAGCCACTGCTTTCAATTTATTTTTGCAATATACAAACTAATTCAAACTATTTAAAAAAAACTATCCCAAATAAATAATAAAAATACCCTTTTGGTTTAATCTGAAAAACTAATTAGTTTTATCTTACTATAAATCTTTCCATCAAACATCTAATCTTTCGATCAATCTTCTAAACTTTCGATCGATTTTTCAATATTTATTCCAATCCCACAATCAGTCTTATATTATTTACATCTAACTTTCGTCCAATATTGGAATCTTTCCATAAATCTTCCAATCATTTTATCAATCTTTCCATCAAAAGTGCAGTATTTAATGACTCTTCCTATCTTCCGTTGAATCAGTCCAGAAATCTTCCAATAGTTCGATTAATTTTTTGATTTCCTAATCTTCCCATTAATCCGTCAAACTTTCGATGAATCTTTCCATAAATCTACCATTCTTTCGATCAATATTTCCTTAAAACCTTCTATAAACCTTCAAGTATTTCAATTAATCATTTATTATAATGTCTATTTTTTAAGTTTTCTATCAATATTCCAATGTTAACATTAATATTTTGATAATTAAACAAGCCATTGCAAAAATCATCCAAATTTTGCATTCATCTTTTGATTAATGTCACAATCATTTTCTCAATATTTCAATCATCAATCAATATTTCCATAAATCTCCCAACATTTCCATCAGTTTTTCGATTAATCTTTTAGCCTTTACACCAATCCTTTATTCTCCCAAGTTATTTATTTATTAATCTTTCGATCAATTTTCCGATATTTCAACCAATCTTTCAATATTTCCATCAATATTTCGTCCACTTTCAATAAATTTTTTCAATTTAACTTTTAATCTATGGTCCATTATTCCAATCTATTTCTCAATCTATCAATCATTATTATATCGGTTGCCGTCGGTCCTCCACCCCTCCCCCGCCTCGCCAAGCCCTATCATACATAAACCACATGAATTTACTTTAATAATTAATAATCGTACTTTCCTGTATGGATAAAAATGATTTTAAAAGTTCTTTAAAGTTCAGATGGCAAGTACGCCTTAACTTCACATTGACCGCAGTATAGTTAGATATCGAAGCAGAAAAATATGCAAAATTAGTGAGAAAATTACAAATATGCACGCATTACCCGGAATTCGAAACCATAAAATCTCGCACCATAAGCTATCATGAAACCAACTGCATTACAATTGTAGGATTTGGAGCATAAACTTATGATGTAATGAATCTAATGTTTTGAATGATGGCGTTTATTTTTAAAGGCCATCATTTTGAAAATAAGTGTCTGGGCCTCTTACAACACGTAAGATTACATGGCCTACCACAGTGCTACTTGTGTGAAGAATTTGGTGTAAAACAGTTAAATGGTCGCTTGGTGTTCTCATACAAAATTACCAACAAAAGGTTTTATATAAAATACTACTTATAGACAGTGCCAGCAAAAATGTTAGGTTAAATTTGGTTCAATATAACCGTCATATTAAAAATAAATATCTGGCCTATCTTAAATCATGTTAAAATTACATGGCTTTCAGTAGCACTACCAGTCTGCGAAATTTGGTGGAAATTAGATTAATTGTTCCAGAAATATGACAATTGTATAATTTCCTCACCTAACAATATTTTACAAAAAAAGACCGGCAAAATAGGATGTTTGTACCCATAATACTTGCTCCTAATTAATAAATTTAGCCTACAAAATTTGGTCGAGTTTTGTTTAATATTTTAATAGATATAATAAACTTACCTAAATAGTTGTAATAAAAGCATTCAAAATAAAGGCCTCACCAATTCAATCCTGTATGCTTACATGTCCCGTTGCACACTACTTGCGTGTAAAATTTAGTAGGAGTAGGTTAACTGGTGCCAGAGATATGGCAGTAATCCTACATTTTTTAATGTGATTATCTTAAAAAATGACTAACGGAAATGGTATACATAAGCAAATTTGATAATTGTAATAGACACTAAGAGCATAAAAAGTTTGGTTTTAATTGTTTAAGACATGTGGCAAATTAACGATTCTACAGAGTTTTCCAAAATTGCATGTCAATACTTCGGGGAAACTTTCCTCACATTTGGAAGAAGAAAAAACATTACATGAACATAAGCCCGTGGCCACTTCATTTCATTATTACTGCTAATTGTACAGTATATAACGTATAGGTTACGCCTCGCGGGCTGGATCATGTCATTGTGGAATGCCATCGCCGCGTTCGTTTACATAGTACACGGCACCGCACACCACGGAACTACACCACAGAACATTAGAAACTATCTTTCAAAAGGGTGGAGAAACGATTCTCTTTAATGTCATTTTCAATGTTTTAAATATAAGCTACGGGCATGCAAAGTTAAGTTAAAATATGTTTCGTTGTTTCGTAAATACAGAATATTAAGCCAAAACATCTTTTTAAACGCCATTTTAAAAACAAATTCTGGCCTACTCAAAAATTTAAAATTTACGTGGTCTGTCATAAAACTATTTATTTGCCAAATTTGGTAGGAGTCTATTGTTTCTTTCGGATCTGTGACAAAAAATTTATTTGTCATGTGACATCTTACAAAATACTGGACAAAAAAACTTTGTGTAGACACATTTAATAGTTGTAATATATACTGAAAGCACACAAAATAAGTTTAAATGTATTACTCCATTTAGACGAGACACAAAATAAGCTGAAATAGCCACATAGCAATCATTTTTTAAAAAAGGGTCTGACAACTAGAAACATACCAATTTCCCTCACAAACGGGCGAACAAAAGAGGATCGGTATAGACACATTTGATAGATGTAATACCTACTGCTAGCATGCAAAGTTAAGTTGGAATTTATAACACTGTTTCAACGACATAGCTTACTTAGAAGAAATGTTTATATGGTCGCCACTTTGAGAAAAGTTGTAGGACTCTTTTAAAAAACATACATTTATATGGTCTACCGTAGAGATTCTTGTTTGCTAAATTTGGTAAACATAGGAAAATGGTTTCCTGAGATATGAAACAAAAACTTAATTTTTCATGTGACACTCTCTTAAGAAATGAGGGACAAAAGTGGTTATTGGGTGGCAAATATGATGCATGGAATAAATACTTTCCGTATATACAATTTAGTCGAAAATGACCAAAATGTATCGTGTAAAATATGAAATAAACCTAAAATTTAATATGGCTGCCATTTAAAAAAAAAGTGTGATATCAATTATAATGTTATATTTTTACATGACCTACGTTATTTTTATTTACGTCCTGAATTTGGCGAGAATTTGTCCAATTGTTTTCAAACATAAACGAAAAGTTTTTTTTTTATTAAGTTCTACCGTTCAAATTGAAGGACCAATCAAAATATCTGTCTCTAAATTCAATGCACACATAATGCACCATCAGCACAAAATTTAACTTAAATTTGTTTAATGGTTTCTGAGATATGACATACCATCTCAATTATTAAGATGACTGTCATATTGAAAGTAAGCATCCGGCGTGGTCAAAAAATATAAAAGTCGGATGTCCTTACTAAGTATAGGCTATTCACGGTAAAGTGAGCAGTTTTGAAAGCCGTTTATTTTTTAATAATATTCAATAAATATATTTTATTTTAGCCTTACACGTTAATTCCAAGTGCGGTAGAATGTAAACACTTACATGGCAATATTTTTTTGAAAAGTTTTCAAAAGGATGAAAAATGGCTGAAAGGAAAAAGTAACTAGGGCCTCAAAAGTGCTTGCTCTACCGTGAACAGCCTATGTACTATATGCGTACCGATCTTGGTGAAATTCGGTTTAGGCAACCAAAATAGTAAATGGGGAGTGTAGACACACAAACACTCAAAGAGAGGAAAGTGATCTCATAAACCTTTCTCTTTCGGAAAGTAGGCAAAAGTCATTACTTAACCGACTGTTTACACACATTTGTGATTGACTACATCAACAATTTGTATGCAGTCCACTATAATTGTATATTTTTATCTTATATTATATGCTAATATTCTGTATGTATAAATGTACTTCAGTATATACGATGTAACCCCTGGCCATCTGTTCATAATTGCTTGAAGCCATTTTGTAAATGCGTGAGAAATCTCCACCTTGCTGCAAAGCGGTCAAATGTCTGAGTTTATAATACGCTCATTCGGGCCTGCGGGAAATACGTAACCGTGTGCTCAGCGTCATCTCCCTTCTTTATTCTGCTCGTTGCAGCAAAGCTGGTGGGGGGAATGTGTAGAGCATCGAGAAAATCGCCATCGTCTTCATCGCTAACAATATCATGTTCATTTTCACCAATGTCTTCTTCGTGATCATCTTCACATTTTCGACATTAAGATTATATTTCTTTGTAGCAAGAGTTGTATGGTCATGGCCAGTATTTATAACTGGACGATGTATATTTAGAAGTTCGTCGATTTCACGTGAAAGTCTTGCTAGTGTATATTTCGGACGAACCTCTACCGCACGGCAGAGATTCAATCCGTCATAAGTATTAACTGTCCCATTACAATCGCCTGTGAAATCAATATCTAACGATGCAACAAAAGGTGTTATCAGCAACACTTGCTGTCTCCCAAAAGACGAATCCTAAGGGATGTTGATGAGATTATTCAATTATTAAACTTTTCATAAACTGCTTGTAGCCATTATCGTAATGTTTCTTTCATGCGAAAAGGACTCTTCGTACAGGCGTTCCTCTCGTGTTACCGAACATTTTGATCGAAGGTGAAAAGTCGATCGCAGAATCAACACTGACGACAATCAGGCAGCGATGATGGAGGTCGTGGTTCCATGGTCGTTGAGGTCAAAGGCAGGCCTTCATTATCGCAATTCATCCCTACTCTATAGATAAATAGCACCACCAAACCGATGTTAACCGCACTCGGTAGTTAACTTAAAATGTTAAAATATATATATTTATTGACTATGATACCAAATGAGAGGGCTTTCAAAAGTGCTCACTTTACCGTGAATAGCCTATAACAGCATACCCCACATGTTTTTAACACCTTTATTTATATGGGGCTTATTCCGGCATTTTTCACTGAGGTTTCATTTTGGTGATGCTTCATTGGTTATTTTGTCTGTTCCCCTCCAACAATAAGTCACCTTCGCTCTGAAATGTGTTTATCATCTATAGGTAAACCCTTACTGTAATGAATATGAATGAAATACGTAAAAAAAAACATAATCGAAAAGAATAATTTTAGTTTCTGATACAGAAAAATGCTCAAAATATAAATTTTTTTTTTGTTTTCTGATTATTCCATTACCATGTGAGAAACGAAACAGAAATTTTCTGACATAGGAAGGGAAGGGCCTAAACCTCTACTTATACTTTCATTAAAAATTGTATAACGATTTGAATCCATTAATACAGAAAAGGGAACTGTTCTAAATCTTGACGTGGGCTTGTCTATGCCCCACAGTTGGGAAGCCACTTAACTTGACGTTACGTTAATGTTACACTGATACTACTGCTGGGCCCCACAGTTGTGCGCCAAATTAAAAATGACGTATTCTACACTAAATAGCGTTGGGTCCCACGTCCGGGCACCAACTTAACTTGATGCTATACCGCCACTGTGGAAGACAGTGTGGCTTATAGTGTAGTTGTTAATGCCCCCAGGCACAGACTATATGATGCCTGAAGGTTAAGGGGTTTGCAATAATGTAGTCTATTACTGTTTCATTTTGAAGGACGAATATATTGTCTCGAATTTAACACCAATAAAATACATCAGCACCTAAGAGGTGTGGTACTGTAATAATTTGGTTACTCAGATTGACTGCTAACGACTTCGTGATGGAGGGGGGCTTCTCTTGACGGTGATTGTATACTTAACTCTTGCTGGTATGATGTCAGATGTGGAGGGTGAGCTCCAGCGATGGGCGGCCTTTGGCAAAGGCCCGCTGGGTGTCGTCGTCTCCCCTGGGCTGTTCTACTGACGTACTGAGGTACTGTTTGTTATGGCCAGGAGCCCGATCTCCTGGCCGCTCTGTGCGCGACTGCCTCCTCGAACTAACGTCTCTGGCAGGAATCTTCTGACTGACTGACTACTCTGCGCGGTACTAATCAACTGTGCCGCACTTCTCTCGAAAAGGGGTTTTTATGCTTGCCAGTGTGCTCCCTTAAGTGTCGGCACGTGTCTCTATTATCGGGGGAGAGGGTGAGGTGGTGGAACGCAGCACAATGCCTTTCAAAACACGTGCCCTGGTTCCTGATGGTTGGG
>NQII01003423.1:0-52977 GCA_002778355.1 Clitarchus hookeri | reverse complement strand
TGTCATGGCTATGCATCTGCGACACGTGCCCAGCTTGGCAGCGCGTGTTGGCCTCTGCATGACCTTCTTCTGCGGGTACGACGGCTGCCACGTATCTCTCTAAGCCCCTATACTGGTTACACTGGTGGGGGGAGGGGTTGTGGGCCAGCACCGCTCTAATATTCTTAAACCGTCACACGTTAATCTTATTCGATGTATAAAATATTTACTCAAATGTGAATTAAAATTAATTTATGTTCAGATAAATAAAATTGTTACTGACACATGATATATCAAAAATTTAGAAATCTTAAAATTTGTCTTGAAATTCATAGGCAGTTAAGATTTGTTTAAGTGTTCAACCGTAAGTAAAATGTTTGTTTTCTTCTCCAACTGTTTTTAGATACTGGTTTGTATTGTTCGGCAGAACAGACAGAGCCATTCTTCTGTGGGCGTGTTAAGTGAAAATTGAGGAAATTCGAACTTAAACCTAAAAACATTTTAAATATATTTACTTAAGAAGCATATGCTTAGTGTCAATCCTTGCCAGTATATTTCAATGCTTTCATTGGATGTATTTACGTACAGACATTTATCAAGGCAAGATCACGTTAATATTATAAGATTACCGACCTTTGCAAGAGATGTTCCTTTTCCGAACACGCCTACAACCCAGTACCCATCTTAATTATATGCAAGTGGCTCACTGTGTTTGTGCATGCACGGAATTTACATATAGATCGAATTTTCGTACTTTTCCTCTTTACTCATACACGCTCAACCCCCGTTTGTATCGCGTATCCATTATCAGATTACCACATGATTTATTATCGGTTGGATGCTCTCGCTCTGTAGCATCTGCCCCAATAACGCGGGTTAATAGTTTGCTAAAATTTGGACGGAAAACATCATTGCGGAACCAGCCATGTGTGCCTGATGTTTTCGACGAAAATTCACCCTAAAATGTTTTTGTCTTTTTAACCTTCTTATGTAAGAAAATAAGAGCATAGCGTTAGAGGTGTACCTATCCGAGCACCCAGTGTGCTAATGTTTATCCGTGAGCCTAGAAATGCAAGTTTTATAACAAAAAATAAGTAATGCGGCAGAATAAAAAAAAACCTATAAATATACTACTTAAGCATGCTATTAAAACAAATGTTATTATTGTGTAACTGTTATACATGTTTTTTTCTGGAATGTTGAAAATTTTTAAATAGCGAATTGAGTTTATTTATTAAGTACAAGTTGATCTTCGGAGCTTCGACATACTTATTTATATTACTGAATATAAATTTTAATCATCAGCATAATGCACGCCATGCTAAAAGGATAGATTTCAGGGGATCTCACCTGTTGATCCTCACTTAAAAATTTAAATATTGTTGAACTACTGTATTTTAAAAGCTATTTCATGGCGCTCGAACAGATAGATCCGTGAAATTCATTACCAGACGCTGAGTGGTGGAAAGAGTTATTCGTTTCCAAAAGTTTGCTTTCCAAGTGGCTGCGTTAGCATAAACTGTGTTGATTTTGTTGTTCTAGCGCTGTGTAAATTGTAAAAAAGAAAACATCATTTGCGCTCGTAGTTTACTATACACACAACAAAACCACGAGCAATGCCCGAGGCTCGTAGGTGCCCGAATGTGCGCAGAGTCAACAGCAACTACGAGGTTCCATTACCATACACGACCTGATTTGCACAGGACAAACTTTCCAAAATACTCGTTGTTTAGTTGTGGCTTCAGAAGAGAATTTTCATAACTATGGTCAACAGTTGAACTAACTCCAAACATAACATACATTTACTGTCTGAGGCTTCATTTATCAAGTTCAGCGTGTACCGTTAAATATTATTCTCCTGAACCGCTACTGTAATATAAATAAATAATTCGAAATTCAAATTCTTTATTGTTATTAGGAAAAAAACAATATAATGAATAAACACAAATAAAAAATTTAATTTCGGTGTGTGGTTAAAACAGTTCGTAATAGCATTTATTGCTATGCTTGCTGTCAAAAAAACAAAGTTTTCCGGTTTTAGCCATTTACTTTCCCTAGTCTTAACTAGTCACTTCAGTTCACATGCAATCATCGCTTTGTACTGCCTCCTTAGTGAATTATATACATTGTTTCAAATAACATCTTACTTTGTTCTCTTCTATGAAGAATATTATTATATGGCGTGCGCTGTAATTATATAATTAAGTCCCCTGTTTTGTATTATATTTTATCGTAAAAATTCTGTAGTATTTACAATAAATTTATTACCTATATATTTTAGACTATATTTGTGTTGTTTGAGTGATTACGAGTTTATTTAAATTTTTATGTTATATTGCACATTCCGTGGTTCATTTTGCGATTTCAACCAGGTACCGTATGCCTTCAATACTTAGTACCGTACTTCGTCTGCCATAAGGAATTACTATTCAAGTGGTTTATAATTTTTGCATTTCTATGTAACACCTTAATACATGTTATTTATGCAATTTAGATATTCAAGTTACTTGAAGATGATTATTTAATTTCTCTTAGGGCCTATATTTTTCTGAGTCTCATTTACTTTTAAAAGGTTTTGTTTACATTGTTTTTCAGTTGTGTGTGGTTATTATATATACTTAATAGATACGTATATATTTATATATATTCCCTTTCTAAATACCCCGTTCTCATTATCGAGATGGTATTTCTGTAAATATTAAACAACCACATCAACAGATTTGTTTAATTATATATTTGAATTGTCAAATTTTGTGTTTTCACGTATGTTTAGAAATTTTTTTCATACCGACATTTAAATTATAAATAATTTTTGTAAATTCTCATTGCTAAAATAGCTTAATCTTCCACATATCTCGAATGAAGTCGTCAACTTCATAAAAATATTTAGTAGTGATTTTTTTACTTTTTATGAATTATGTGCAATATATATTTTTTTAAGCCAACATTCCGACGGAAAGAAATGGCCATGAGATCGCTTTGTGTGCGCTTAAATGTTACACCTAAGTGTGTTTGCGTTGTTAGGTGTGTATTTGTGTGTCTGTATACAAATATTAATGTATCTGCATCCAAATAGGCACAAACTCACTGCATTTTTAGTTTATTATAAGGTCTCATGATTTCTTTACTAAAGACCTACAGTTAACTTATTTTCCACTAGGTGTGCCCGCGGCTCCGCTCACGTGGAGTACAGAATTATAGTTTAGGTTTTTTTTTTAATGAAGGGATATTTTACTTAGTGTTAATTGTGAGATCGTGAATCATTATACAAATATTTTAATTTTAAAAATAGTGTAATTTTTTACATTTCAATATTTTGCGTGAAGTCATTTGTTGATTTTCTCTTTTCCTAATCTAAATTAATATATTTTATCGCAGGGCCTCTTTGTACACATCATTTCCGCGTCACGTTTTTGGCTGCTGGGGACTGACTAGGGAATGTCCGCTGGGGACTTTCGCCAGACACGACGCAATCGAGGCAGTCCCGGCGAAGTCTACCCCCGGGTGTGAAAAAAAGTAGTAATGCGCTTTGAAGAGTGTACACAGTGCAGCCTGACATTGCTGGTCATACAACGTGAGCATTCAGGAAGAATCACACATAAATCAGCAAAATTCAGCCGCTATAATAGTTAATTTTCTGGTACTGATAATCAGTTGCTCTATTTTCACTGTTTTCACTGATTTGGTTCAATTATCACTGATTTAAGTTACACATAGTGAAAGAGAACATATTAAGACGAGAGAAACAAAACCAAGAAGCAGGAATTTTATAAGTTTTTTTAAAAATAAAGTTTAATTTTACATAGTGTGATATTGATAGATATATGCTACCACTGAGTGTTTTAGGTCTTTTTATTCTACACAATTTTTTACTACATGATATTGTTTTAACTGTAACGGTTTAGAGAGCGTATTGCAAGAGAGCGCGCTGGCGGCAAACTTTTTTCCGACTTGATTCATTATTATCGTCACTGCTTATTCCTTATGTTACTTTACGTAACAAAATATATACCACAACCTGGCCAGAGAACATAGCTATGAATTAAAAAAAAAACATTTAAATCCTATAAGTGGTTCTTGGGTGATAAACTTACTAACAGACAGACGGACAGAGAGACGTTGAGTTGTATAATACGTATAGAAGATAATGATTCAATCCTTTCAAAACATATATTTGTATTTACAGAATAAAGTTTTTTCAGCATTTAAATTAGATACATGTGTCCACATTTGGCAGACATTTTGCGAGATAAAACCACCTGAAAAATAAGAGCTCTTAATACCTTTGGAACCAAACAAGCAATATACGCCAAATGCGGGGGAAAAAAAGTAGTGCGTTAATGAAAACCGAGAAATGTTAACGTTTTTTGTATATATAGCACTTATTTTCAAAATGGCAACCTTATAATTATAATATTTTAGGTTTATAAATCACGTGTACTTCTGTTCTTGAATTTCAACCAATGGTGCTCTAACAATACACGCTATGAGTATTTACCACGATAACTCCTAGCGTCTTCTGACCTCCAATTTGTAAAACCGTGCCGCCTGAATTGAAAAATCTAATATATGTCACGAAATACTCGTTCATTCCCGCATAATTTCCATACATGTACACGCATGTAAGGAAATGCTTTTGATGTTTTATTATAAACATTTATTTTTTTCAAGATAGTGTCCATATTATTATTTTTGCTTAGAACGCCGTGTTTGTCGATCCATTTGACCAATTTAAACCAATCGTCTTATGATTAATCTACTTACTGAGATAACAAAGTAATTCGTATCCTCTTAAGAGAGGTATTTAGGAAAACATCTCAACCTCCAACATTAATTTATTGGATCATTTGTCACGAAATAGAGGCCTACTCAAACGAAGATTCCGGCAAACCTTTGCTGGCAAATAGTGGTATGCCAAACTGAATATATACTAATTTATCTAGCTCCTTATTTATGAAAGCGTCCTTATAATTATTTGCTTTTATAATCCCATATCTACGAAATTAAAATACACTTGTGCTGACTGGACCTACAATGACTTTTAAACACATTATTTTAGGCTGCCACCTGAGGAATACAGCTCCTGCATTGTGTCTCACTACCAGTCTACTAATTACATCAAATTTGGTGCACAAAAATGATATTAATATGGTTACCACTACTTTCGTAATTTGAGCACATAGAAACTTTTTAAAAATGGAATGTATCAAATATATATTAGTTAAGCACTTTGCAATTATACTTGGCGTGGTGTGTGTACTTCATGCTTGTATAAAGTATGTCGACTCAAAGTTATTTGTAAGATAGCGTCACCAGAAATTATACAATTTTAAAGTATCATCTCTGAATCTACATAACATTATGCCCACATTTTGATCTCAAATACTGCTCTGTTATATCACTCTAGCTTACACAAGTAGATCTTACACTTATTTTCAAAAATTGTGACCACATACATACTTTAAAGTTGTATACTACTGTAAATCAAGAGAAGAGATAGACTTTAATCAAATAAAGTGTATAATAACAGTAACAAAGTTGCCATTTAATTAATTTATTCGTTGGATACCACCCATGATTTTTTAAAATAACTTGCATTGGAATACAAATATTTCAGTTTTATATTATCAAAACCTACCAATACGATTTTCAATAAATCGAGGTCTCAAAATTATTATTACTGACAGTATGAATCAAGTAATTTCAAATAGTTAAGTTATTTATTTGCTCAACGGCTGCTTCATTATATTATGTGTCACATATTTTACCTTTGAAATGCTATCTGCAAAGTCTTGAAGTCTCTTATTTTGAAAGCGGGTGTTTTTTTATGGGATGGTAAAATGTGTTTGACTTGTAATAATACAAATAATTATAAACATAATTAAGTAAATTCCTACTGATTTGTTGAAGCATAAATATTGTGCGCATTAAATTCATAAAGTCTCAGATATAGTGTGTCTAAACACTTTCCTACGACTGAAGTGGAATGCTAGGGTTGGGTATGTCTGTTTAATCTTGTCTTTGAGCAGCTTCTAGTTTAATCTAAAATTACTATTGCTAGTTTTAATAAATTTTAACTTATGCTTATGTTGTTTTTCGGTATATATACCCAGATAATATTGCAAGTGCTTTGAAAACTAATATATCCTTATCGTGCAAGGCTATCATTCCTATCTCCTGTTTTCATGATGTGAATAAAATGGTCCAGTATTTATGTGAAACTTGTTTCTTGCAGAAAGACGGCCACTACTTGCAACTGAGATATCATATTTACGCTTTATGTGTTCTTGGTCTCTCGTTTTCCATTTCGTTGTGGCTTGCCTATGCGGTATTATGTGGGTGACTTTTCCTGGTTCAGTCTGCATTTCCTGTGGTTTACGGTAGGGAATTCTACCTTTGACTGAATACACTGCCACAGTTTATTCCGGGTTTTCTGTTCGTTGTTGCGTGTTATTATGGTGAGTTCAGTCATAACCCTTTGTTTTGATAACATAGCATTGTTTCCAAACAGCCGAGTCAAGTTAACATTGTCTTTTCACTTTACGACTTTGCTTACCAAGCCTGTAGCCACTGACATAAATATTAAACAAATTCTTCCTCATTGCATCAATTTTATAGATAACAGTTTTAAACAAAATGAACAAATTATTTAACGCAACTTTCTCAGAAAATAAATACATTCAACTTTTTTCATTCCAGCGCCGCTCCATTCTAGGTTCTCATTTCTGTCATGCTCGGGGATGACGGTCACCTACGGGTCCCAGCTGGAAAGACCGTCACTCGGAGGGTGTTGCCTTGCCCTGGGTGCACTCCCCACATGCCGTTATTATTATTTTTGTAATATGTACATTTTAAAGTTAAATTTTGAGGAAAAAATTGAACATTAAAAATTGGCAGCATTGAGACATGTCATGTAGAGTACTAATTGTTCGGAAAGGTATCATTAGAATTGAGTGATTGCGAATGAGTTTTTTAACATTGATTCCCCATTTTAACTCTGTGGCTGCAGGCATGGTAGACAGAACCCCCAAGCTCGCATTTTGCCTTGCATATCGCCCACACAAAGAAAACGACATCGGATGCATTGCAGCTGACATTTGGAACGGCGTTTGTATGGCTGCCTACGAAGTGATGTANTTGCCTTGCATAGCGCCCACACAAAGAAAACGACATCGGATGCATTGCAGCTGACATTTGGAACGGCGTTTGTATGGTTGCCTACGAAGTGATGTGAAGTCTACTGTACGAATTTTGTAGACATCAAGATATGGGGTTTTATGTATTACAACTCCGAAGACTGCACGTTTGTTAGCTAGTGTTTTTAATTTCCAGACATGCACTGGGGTAAATCCATAGTCATTGTATTCAAACCTAATGCGTTATGTCTGTGTTGTGTGGCAGGCTTTTGTTGACAAACTCTGTTTACTTGGCTGAGTTTTCACTTTATGAAACGTTGTATTGTGTATTTATGGGGTTTGTTTGCGTTCGAACAAGGTGGTGTGGGTGAAAAACAACAATTTGTGAAACCAGGTATTTCGGAGTCAGGTATGCCTAAACTAGCCACGCTAGCTGTGAAGTAGTAGAGCACATCTACATATAACTTTCAATTCACAGCAACGTTATTTAAATATACAGTTTATTAAAACCATTGTACTCAATAAATTAATTTTCCTTGTGCTTCATTGAGTACATTTGTTTGTTAGCATACTTTCCGAAGGAGAGAAGGGCTTTTGAAATCACGTGTATTTCTGCGAGTCTTTGTGTGTGCCTGTGCGTGTATGTGCCCCTTCCTTATCGGCCTTTTACAATTTTTTAACACGTGGCCCTAATTTCACCAACTTCGGTACACACACAAAACTAAGTAAAGAAACCTAACTTTTATCATACAATTTTTTTATGTTGTAATGGTATATCTGTTATACAATTTATACAAATTTCGACAAGATTGTGTCCACTGAAAGTACTTGTTTGAAGCACCCAGCACATAGTCACTTTTGTCTTCCTTTTTGGAAGATAGCGCGGTACGAATAAAGTAATTATGCAATATATCAGTAAAAAATAAACCTATTCCTACCAAATTCGGCATACATGTAATATCGGCGAAGATGATTTTAAGTGATATGTTTTAAGCATGCCAGACCCTTATTTTTAAAATGGGTAACATATAGCCAATGCTNTGAAGATGATTTTAAGTGATATGTTTTAAGCATGCCAGACCCTTATTTTTAAAATGGGTAACATATAGCCAATGCTATATCGTCGAAATTATGTAATAAATTCCAACATACATTTGTATTTTGGGAGAAAATATTACATATATCAGCTGTATCTACACGGGCCATATCTTATCAGCAATTTTGTAAATAAGTTTTTAATGTCATATCTCGGGAAACAATTGACCAAAACCTATCATATTTGGCAAACACATAGTACTGCAACAAATGAAGTAAAATTGCATGTTTTAAGTACGTTACAGATCAAAATGGCTGAAAATGGTCATTTTTGAATGCTATTTTGTCGAAATCACGTAATCGATTAGAACTTAACTTTATATGCTGGCAGTAGATATTACCTCTAGCAACTCTATCTACAGAGAGAATCTTCTGTCCTCAATTGGTAAGATACCTACACAGGTATAAATAAAGTTTTTTGTCATATCTCGGGAAACAATTAACCGATTACTACCAAATTTGACAAACAAATAGTACTGCAGNAAATAAAGTTTTTTGTCATATCTCGGGAAACAATTAACCGATTACTACCAAATTTGACAAACAAATAGTACTGCAGTAAGTGGGGTAAACTGGTATGTTTTAAGAAGTCAAGTACTTATTTCAAAATGGTGGCTATATACATATTTGAGCTCAGTTTATTTAATTAACGAAACAAATTCTAATTTANAAATTCTAATTTCAGACTGTATGCTGGCAGTGCATATGAAAACCACCCAATATGCCTATGCAGAATCTCATTTCTCTGCCATTTGGTATGATAGCCCGGCTAATAAAAAATTAAGTTTTTATCTTATGCCTGGGAAAAAAATTAACTGATTCTTTCAAAATTTGGCGAAAATGTTCTGTAGTAGGCCAAATTTATATTTATATATATTTTTTAAGTATGACACTCTCATTTTCAGAATGGCTGAAATAAAATTAATTTAGTTTTGTGTGCTATTTCTATGAAATTATGTGATTTATTTTAATTTTACTTTCTATATTTGCAGTATTAAATTATCTACTTCAATACATGCTACTACAATACTTATTGTCCTCCATTTATGAATATCGCCATATGAAAATTATGGAGGTTTTATGCCATATCTCGTGGACCAGTCAACCGATTCCCACCAAATGTTGCAACGGAACATTTAATCTAATATGTAGCAAATTGTGCACACCATAAATACTACATAAGTCATTGGAAACTTTCATGATTTAAATGGGTTAGACAACAATCTTCAAAACGACGGTGTCATGTAAAATTTAGGTAGGTATTCCATATATATTAAACCATTTAACCAAATTGAACTATATTTTTTTGTAGATATTACACATTAGACGGGTCGTATNTATGTAGCAAATTGTGCACACCATAAATACTACATAAGTCATTGGAAACTTTCATGATTTAAATGGGTTAGACAACGATCTTCAAAACGACGGTGTCATATAAAATTTAGGTAGGTATTCCATATATATTAAACCATTTAACCAAATTGAACTATATTTTTTTGTAGATATTACACATTAGACGGGTCGTATAGATAACCAATTTTTTTAAATTTTGTACGATAGCATTAAATAAGAAAATACATATCGTATGCCATATCTCATGGACTAAACAACCGATTTCCACCAAATTCTTCACATAAATAGCATTACGGTTGGTTATGTAAACTTTCATGTTTTAAGTGGCTCAGTCACTTATTTTTAAATGACGGCCGTCTTAATATTTCAGGTTAGTAATCATTAAAATTAAAAACATTAGACTAATTTAATTCTAAGTTAAAGCTTCAAATCCGACCTTCAAAATGTAGTGCATTGCACGTTAACTTATTGTACGAGGTTATCTGGGTTCAATTCCTGGTTAAGGCACGTGTTTTGTTTGTAGTTCTCTCACAAATGTTGCTCACGTTTCTACTTTCATTTCTAATTTTATTGCTTTCAAAGAGAAGTCATATCCTACCTACCACCTCAACTCTTAAGAAATTATTAAAAAATTTATTGCAGCCATATTGAGGAAATTAAGATTATTATTTATATCACTAACTTCTTGTTTTAATTGTATCCTTATCTGCTCTGGAATAGTTAACTTTATCATTACTAAATAACAATTAATACGACTGTACCATATTTATAAAGATACAGATTATTCTTTGTTAATTTTTTTAACTAATTTTTATAATATAAGGAAAAATTTTTCTAGACAATTTTTACAAAATTACACTTAATAATATTGTTGCATTTTATTAATATAGGTTCTTGATTTTTAAAATCCGTTTACACAGTTAATATAATATGAAGATTTTATTGTTNAACTATCAATCATAATTTTTCAAGTTTTTACAAAACTTTTTTTTGAAATCTTTATACAGGTATAAATGTTCTTGATGAAATTATTATTACAACACAATAGGCTATTATATTTTAATGTTTTATTCTTAGGCATTTCCAATATAGTTGATATTATTGGTTCATCATAAGAATATAAATTTAAGAAAGGAAAACTAAACTTTGGAATCATTGAGTTCCTGACAACACTTCGGCAGTAAAGTAATGAAAAAAAATTTAAGGATTTTCAGATCATATTTTTACACTGAGCTTACAGTAGAAGTGGGGCTAACGAAGATAACATATGGATAGTAGACGAAACATTTTGATTTGCTGCTTCACAGTGACAAAAATCTCTCGTTAAATGCACATTGAACATTTATCCAGATTAATAACACCCAAACGACAATATGCCAATCCCATTATTCACATGCAACATTTTTTCACAGCCGACCTCAATACGCTGGAAAGAACGGTAAAACATGAAGAGAAATTGCATTTTAACACAAACAGTGTTTTAATGCATGTGTCCACGCTAAAATTCAAATGCCAAAGCATGTGAAGAATGTCCGGCTATCTGTAAATTAATTCAAGAACCATTATAATATGAACCAAATCCCTATCGTTGCTGATGATAATTTTGTAGCCCCTCGCTGACCCTTCTAGATCTGCAAGGCAATACCGAAAAGGAATTATATATACCACTGCTGGAAACATGATGCTTATAGTTATTATATTTATATTCAGGTCGAAAATGCCGCCATACCTGCTGCTAAAACTGCCAATCATGTATATCCCATTTTGTACCGAAGAAAAAATGCCGAGAAGAAATTTAGGGACGCCATAAACTTTAATTGTCGTAGCGTGAAGAAAACACATAAAACAAGCGAGCCCGAGAAACCAATGGACAACCTCTAATTGCTGTACAATTCAAATACCAATGAGTGCTACTACTTTTCTAAAAGAATTACTGAAATAATTGAAAAGTGTTGGGCCTCTGTTACTCCACAGAAAGATACGTCAGTTCTGCGTGTAAAAACTTTACCAAGAGACTTCTCAAGTTATGTCACAATTTTGTTTATGACGAAAATTTCAAAGTCAAAGAACAATGATGACAAAGAAAAACTTATAATGCCTAACATATAGCAAAAACTAATGATATTTTCTAAGTAATCTGGGGAACATTTATAGCTACGATTATGGAAATAATTCGATTTAAGTATGAAAGCCAGGCTACCTTCGCCGAGAACCTGCATGCCGCACAACTCNTACGATTATGGAAATAATTCGATTTAAGTATGAAAGCCAGGCTACCTTCGCCGAGAACCTGCATGCCGCACAACTCAAGACCACGACAAAATTATGTAGCTAAGATTACGTAGAGCGTGATGTTAGGAAGGAAGCGCTTTCGTAAGGTTATACTGATTATATCCAAGTAATGAAAGAGTTTCGACTGCCACAGAAAGATAGTGAGCTTGTGAGTGCGGAGATTTTGGCGGCTCTTAACAGCGAGGTCTTAAGAGCCGATGAGGGTGATTGAGGTGAGTATGGAACAGTGCCGGAATGAAAGGATGGGGTAAACTAAAGATCCCTGAGAAAACCAGTCGACCAGCGGCATTGCCTGGCACGAAAATCCGGGAGTGACCTGGCCGAGGGTTGAACTCGGTTCGCATTGGTGGGAGGTGAGCAGGCTAACCACTCAGCCACCGCGGCCCCTGCCACAGAAAGAAAACTTCTACAACAAGTTGGCAGACATCCGCATCGCTGAAGAAGAGCACCAAGCATGCTAAGCGAGTGCGGAAGGATTAAATTGTGATATATTGGGAGATTACAGTGATGTGTACTTGAAGAAAAACGTCCTACTGCTAGCCAACATCTCGCAGCTTTCAAGTAACAACGTCGCAACACCTGTGGTACTGAAAGAATTTGGTATGTGTGTGTGCCAGGCTACTCGTCCGACGTCATGCTTTGCCGTACTTAACTTAATTTTTAACAACTCATTGATTTTGATAAGACTCTAATCACTAAAAAGGTTATAAAGAGACCATGTATGAACCAATTCACATTGTACCACTACATTACATGCAATATGGATGTACCTGGCAACTATCATGTCACGAAGGAACTCNGAACCAATTCACATTGTACCACTACATTACATGCAATATGGATGTACCTGGCAACTATCATGTCACGAAGGAACTCTCCACAGATAATATTTGAGCCATTTCATCATAGCTTCCCATAGACCACCAAAGTGGGAGATCGAGGTGGTGCAAATCCCCAAAAATGCAGCAATAGTTAGTCCTGTCACAAGTTCTGTGTGTATAGCCTTAGTATTTAGACATGAAAATATAGCCAAACAGACCTTATTGAGAGAACCTCCTCTTTTAAGACTTGACCAAACAAGCACAGGTCCGCAGAAGTCTATGCCTGTGTGCAAGAAAGGTATATATGGCTGAAGCCTCTAGGAAGGAAGTTCACTCATGAGATGCTGAGCCATCCTGGGCCTGTTCTTGAAACAACACATGCATTCATTTACTGTCTTGCATACTAAATCACCCTTTAATGACCAGTATTTTTGTCTAATCGCTGCAAGTAAGAGTTGTGGTCCAGCATGAAGATGTCTCATATGTCCATCTGCTGTGATGGTGGGACAGTGTGTTTTCGGTCATAATTAGCCAATGAATTATAGATTCTTCCCCCCACCCGAAGTAGTCCTGATTAATCAAGAAATTGTTGCAACTGTCTTGTTCTGCTTCTTAAACTGCCCTGCCTTTGAGTCTCGGTATCACAGATTTCCTTATGAAACTCTTCACCTTTTTCGTGTTTGATTTCCCTTTCCCGGGCTGATGCTAGTTCCGAGACCTGAAGGGGATCATTTACACATTCTTATGGGGCATCTTTTGCATTTGCAATGAATCTACATGAGAAGACCATCACTAGTTTCAATTTTTGTAGTGAGGAATATCTGTGTATGAGTACCAGGTTTTGTGGGATGGTGATCAGGCTGTGCATGTTTCTTCGTTCAGGTGAATTACTTACAGTCAACTTAACTATACATGGTAATGCAGAACTTTTCTCACACAATCATTTAGACCATGCCACCAAACCAGTTACTGCTGCTAAATTCTGTGGTGCCACTCCTCTTAAAACATGGTCGGCAGGATTATCTGTAGTACTTATATATCCATACCATGCTTAGGGAAGGTTCTTAAATTTCTGACACTCGATAGGCAATAATTGTCTTCCAGGAGCTAGATGGAGCCTTCAGCCATGACAGGACCACTGTTGAATCTTACTACAAAATGCTGCTACTGTAATATACACTTATTATCTTCAGTATTTTTTTCGATCAATTGCGATAATAGAAATGCTGCACACAACTCCAAGCAACATAGAGATATCTTCTTCAGAAGCACCACTCTAGATTTGGAACATACGAAATTAGCACACACAGTCCCTGAATCATCAGTATGTTGGAGGAACACACATGCACCATATTCCAATTCTGAGGCATCGCAAAATCCATGAAATCGTACCTTTTTGGTATTCTGCTACCACGAATCTGTGGATATGAATTCTGTTTTGCTCTAACAAGTTCCTTCAAAATTTACATGGAGTTGTATGCTGAATTAATGCCAGTAATTCATCCCGTTTCAAATTAAGTTGCTACAACCCTGGCATTAGCAGCTTAGCCTTCACAATTACTGGTGCAATAAGTCCTAGAGGATCGAAGATATGTGAAATATCTGACAGTACTGCCCATTTAGTAATTTTTGAGCTTCGTGTTAATACCTTGACATTTTAATAAGTAATCATGCCCTGAGTTCCAGTGAATGCCTTGTGTTTTATTTGAATGATTATCAAAAGAACTGACATTGGCCTTGCTTTTCTTGCATCATTTGGTACATGGTAAAGAACTTATGGATTTTGGAGGTCAATTTGCGTAAGCGAAATCCTCCACAATGAAGCAAAGATGTTAAATTCCTCTGTATATCTCTGGCTTCATCTAATGTCTCTGCACTTATCATAACATCATTCAAATAGATGTATCTTCTTAGAATGATGGCTACCTTCGGAAAGTCATGTTCTTCAACTTATGCCAGCTGGTGAAGTGGTCTTATGGCCAGAAATGTTGCTGAAGCTGCCCATTCTTGAAAGTCATGATCTTGTGTATTTTTATATCAGTATTGAGGTTATCGCGCTATAAGATCTTATGTAGATCTGCTTGGGATAGATCGACGGGAATTTATCAGTACATCGGGGAAACTATGTGGGTTCGGAAACGAGCGATTATAAAAATTAAGTCTTGTTGGATTGTGGGTGCAACNCCCGAAGTAGTCCTGATTAATCAAGAAATTGTTGCAACTGTCTTGTTCTGCTTCTTAAACTGCCCTGCCTTTGAGTTTCAGTATCACAGATTTCCTTATGAAACTCTTCACCTTTTTCGTGTTTGATTTCCCTTTTCAGGGCTGATGCTAGTTCCGAGACCTGAAGGGGATCATTTACAAATTCTTATGGGGCATCTTTTGCATTTGCAATGAATCTACATGAGAAGGCCATCACTAGTTTCCATTTTTGTAGTGAGGAATATCTGTGTATGAGTACCAGGTTTTGTGGGATGGTGATCAGGCTGTGCATGTTTCTTCGTTCAGGTGAATTACTTACAGTCAACTTAACTATACATGGTCATGCAGAACTTTTCTCACACAATCATTTTGGACCATGCCACCAAACAGTTACTGCTGCTAAATTCTGTGGTGCCACTCCTCTTAAAACATGGTCGGCAGGATTATCTGTAGTGCTTATACATATCCATACCATGTTTAGGGAGGGTTCTTAAATTTCTGACACTCGATAGGCAATAATTGTCTTCCAGGAGCTAGATGGAGCCTTCAGCCATGACAGGACCACTGTTGAATCTTACTACAAAATGCTGCTACTGTAATATATACTTATTATCTTCAGTATTTTTTTCGATCAATTGTGATAATAGAAATGCTGCACACAACTCCAAGCAAGATAGAGATATCTTCTTCAGAGGCACCACTCTAGATTTGGAGCATACGAAATTAGCACACACAGTCCCTGAATCATCAGTATGTTGGAGGAACACACATGCACCATATTCCAATTCTGAGGCATCGCAAAATCCATGAAATCGTACCTTTTTGGTATTCTGCTCTGTGGATATGAATTCTGTTTTGCTCTAACAAGTTCCTTCAAAATTTACATGGAATTGTATGCTGAATTAATGCCAGTGATTCCTCCCGTTTCAAATTAAGTTGCTACAACCCTGGCATTAGCAGCTTAGCCTTCACAATTACTGGTGCAATAAGTCGTAGAGGATTGAAGATATGCGAAATATCACACAGTACTGCCGATTTAGTAATTTTTGAGCTTCGTGTTAATACCTTGACATTTTAATAAGTAATCATGCCCTGAGTTCCAGTGAATGCCTTGTGTTTTATTTGAATGATTATCAAAAGAACCGACATTGGCCTTGCTTTTTCTTGTATCATTTGGTACATGGTAAAGAACTTATTGATTTTGGAGGTCAATTTGCGTAAGAGAAATCCTCCACAATGAAGCAAAGATGTTAAATTCCTCTATATATCTGTGGCTTCATCTAATGTCTCTGCACTTATCATAACATCATCCAAATATATGTATCTTCTTAGAATGATGGCTACCTTCGGAAAGTCATGTTCTTCAACTTATGCCAGCTGGTGAAGTGGTTTTATGGCCAGAAATGTTGCTGAAGCTGCCCATACTTGAAAGTCTTGATCTTGTGTATTTTTATATCAGTATTGAGGTAATCGTGCCATTAGATCTTATGTAGATCTGCTTGGGATAGATCGATGGGAATTTATCGGTACATCGGGGAAACTATGTGGGTTCGGAAACGAGCGATTATAAAAATTAAGTCTTGTTGGATTGTGGGTGCAACCAGAAATAAGTCATTGAGTGACAGTCCTGTCGACGACTTAGCTAAAGCATCAGAAACAACTCGCAACTTTATCGTTGTGCTAGACTCTTTTATGACATCATTATGAGTCATGTAGAATTGATTACGAGTGCTAACTGTGTCATAAATGACTGGCTCCATGTAATCTTGCAAATAATATTGTTGCTAAATGCAGAGTATTTTTTTTTCTTGTGAATAGTTGTTCATAAACTTCCTTTGCAGTTAATGCAGTCGCATTTGTGCCCCTTCAATTGAGTTGCTTAACATGGTAACATCATTCTTTAATGGTANGGTACATCGGGGAAACTATGTGGGTTCGGAAACGAGCGATTATAAAAATTAAGTCTTGTTGGATTGTGGGTGCAACCAGAAATAAGTCATTGAGTGAGAGTCCTGTCGACGACTTAGCTAAAGCATCAGAAACAACTCGCAACTTTATCGTTGTGCTAGACTCTTTTATGACATCATTATGAGTCAAGTAGAATTGATTACGAGTGCTAACTGTGTCATAAATGACTGGCTCCATGTAATCTTGCAAATAATATTATTGCTTAAATGCAGAGTATTTTTGTTTTAGTGAACAGTTGTTCATAAACTTCATTTGCAGTTAATGCAGTCGCATTTGTGCCCCTTCAATTGAGTTGCTTAACATGGTAACATCATTCTTTAATGGTAAATTGACTATGTAATATCCTTTGTCATTTCATCTAGTAGTCTCTGTATAATGTTTCACATAATATTTCATCAGGTGAGAAGTGAAATTTGGTAATGCGTGTTTCCAGATGTCAGAAGTTCTGTATTTTCTTGTGCAAATCCTCATTAGTGATAAGATGGCCTGTTTACAAGAGTTCAATGTTATGTGAGGTGACCTGTCTAGATGCAACCAAACCAAAATTGGTTTTCTGAAATGTTGGTGCATTTTCAGCAGGTTTGATTTGACCAATGTACAAAATAATCATGAATACTTCTGCTCCCAGAAGCATGTCAACTCTATTAGGCTACTGAAGCCCTGAGTCTGGCAGTTGAATTGATTATTGAATCTTCCAGGTGGAAGTATATACTCCCACCATTGGTAGTTCGTGAGTGATTGTGGGTAGCACAAGACAATTGAGAGAACAAGTATATGAATTGAGTTGAGACTGAATAGCATAAGAGAGACCGTAGAGTTGACCATAGATTTTGACTGACCTTTTCCAGCAACTGATGAAGATATTATTTGGCTTTTTAAGCCTAACATCTGAACAATTTGTTCGGTGATGAAGTTTGTATGTTATCCAGAATCAAGTCCTACCCTTATGATTTCGCAACCATCCTGTGAAATTCGTGCATTTGCCAATGTTGTAAAAAAAAGGATCAACACATTTATTTCAGTGCTATTTGCTGTACATGACACTGTAGTACCTGCCCCTTCTTCTTCATGTTGTATATATGGAGCACTATCCTCCTGTGATCGCGATGGTGACTTTTCATGCACGTGTACTGCTGGAGTTGATGTACTTTCAATAAGTATCAGCGAATTGTATTTTTATCACAATGCTTGCACATGCCAGAGGTACATTGGTTTAGTTGATGACCGTTCCTAAGACAATTGAAACACATTCCCAGTTCCTTTACTCCTTGAATGCGTTCAATTGTTGGCATTTGGTGGAAGGTGTCACACTGATAAATATAATGCATTTGGTCACAGATCTTACATTTCACATTTTGTATGGTTATATAGGATGTAGTACTTGGATAATGCCGACGAATCACTGTGTTACGGCCCCTTGGGAAAACATTTTGTACAGTTTTCATATATGATCTACTCAAGTCAACAGCTTCTAGTATGTGATATCGCTGCAGTATAACCATGTTAATTCTGCTGGTGTTCGCAAAATTGTTACTGGAGCTGTGGTTTCCTATTCTTGTATTATTGCATTGTCATGTTATTGGTTATTAAATTAATAAAAAGTGTATCCCAATTCTCAGAGGAGTGGTTTAGAATCTTAAGAGTTCGTAAGTGTTTACTGACATTGTCAAGTAACGGTGTTACGTGAATAGCTGATTGTCTTTCTACTCGTGGAAGGATAAACAAGGGTGACACATGTCTACTCACCAAAACTCTTTTGTTCTCAGACCTTTCCCTCCTAGTATTCCAAGCGGTAGTGTGTATCTGGGCAGAGGAATCTAATGAATCTATAACATCGGCAGCATCGCCTTGCAATGATGCTATCAAATAATTAAATGTTTTAGTTTCACTGAGGGATGCATTATTGTGTATTAGAAATTGAAATATATTATAAAAACAAAGCCACTCGTTATACTGGCCACTAAATGCTGGGAAAGTGATTGCCGGTAGCTTAACTTCTCGCACAAATGTTGGTTTTCCCTCGTGCACTATGCTATCTATGGTTGCGGCTCCTACTGCTACAGAATACCTTTCAATGTAACCTTCAATTGCAGTAACTAAATCAAAATATTTTCTCAAATACTTCCCTTTCAGTTAATTCAGCTTGTGACTCACAAGTGATTTCTATTTCTAATTGAACGTTGTCAAACTCAGGAGAGCACTGTTCCAATTTAGAAAGGCGTAATCTTAGTTGTTTCGTGTCCTGCTGAGAATTAGTATCAAAGCTATCAATATACATTTTGAATTTTGTCTTGCGAGATTTAATTTGGCTCCTTTTCACTCCTAAAGTCTTCAAATATGCTACCATAGTGACTATCGTAAACTTACACGACTACTTCACCCATCTATATCACTGGACTAAGCGGTTATGAATTAGGAGCGATATGAAATGAAGATAAAGGAATGGAAAATATGATGAACAGTTTCACTCACCAGTTGGTTATTCGCTGGATCTCGACTCATGCACTCCTTCCTGTCAAATCACGATCTGTTCTCGTAGGATTCATGTAGTGGCGCACACTGGTCGCACCGCCGATGAGAGTTCACACAGTGTTTACAAACCGACTTAATCACACTACTAGTTCATCTCGCGTCCGACCGACGGTGACGTGGTGACGACTGTCTCGACGCAGTAAGTTCAGTTTGCGATTTAAAGTGACTATTCCAGAATATATCTGGCCTTATTGCGCTTCTATAAGGGGCGACGACCTCACTTAAACTCAGGATTAAATTAAAGCGAATGCCACAAACACACATTTTAATGCTTATTAACACGAACTTCATTCAGTTATACATTTAAAGTTTTTAAATATTTTTTTAAATAGTACTTCCAAATAATTATAATCGACTCCCAAAATCTGTTCATTCCAGGAACTTATAAGTGCGTTATCTATGTATATTTCTGTTTAACAATGGTTAAGGGGTTCACGGGTTCACACTAATTAATTGTTAGCTCCTATACACTTACTTGTCTAATTTATAACTGAAATTTTTAAAAGACGTGCTTAAAATTGTATCACATTTATAGAGCAGATTACAAAACTTTGTTGTTGAATATTGTAGCAATTCTCATACACATTAGAAATGACCTGAGAAACTTCACTACTGTCCATTTCGTAGCATAAGGGATTAGAGTAGAGCGAAGCAATATCACTACAATATTTAAACTTACGCAACGATGTCAGTCGAACGTCCCATCATGCTCTATACAGCAAAAGCAGTCGGTTAGGAATTATGGGTTATATTACAGACTGTGTGAAAGTGATCAAAATACAGAGTGCAATCCTGTATTCTCTTAATATGAAAGGAAAATTCCCCGCCTCCATGCTTCCTTCAGCAGTTTACTCAGTGTGAGCAATATCGCCGCCCTCCATTTGTTCCCCTTTTGGCCTTGTCATTGTCAAAGCCCGTGTAATCAGTTTACTTTCTTTGGGCTTGGTGACCTTACATGCCATGTAATTCCTACACAGCATCACATTTTAAGGAACTGAAATAATAATATTGTTGTTCTTCTCATAACATGTTATATTCTTTGTAAACCAATTATTTACGAACATTTATTGTATTTTAAAAGTATTTTTATTTTTTTTCACATATGACATTTATTCCCATATAATGGTGAAGTAAAGAGTGTTTTGTTGTCCTAAATATTCATTACATGTATTTATACAATACAAAATTTGAAAAACAATCCTCAAAAATATGTCGGCATTTAATATTCTTGGTAGTAAAATTAGTATTATGTAAAACATTCGTTTTTCGCGTTGAATATTAATTTATTGCACTATTAATTTGTAATTAATAAACATGTAATTTTTTTAATGCAATTTTTTATGTTTTAATTATTTTCACTTAAATATTTACTTTAGAATAAGAACCATTCCACGAATGGCGTTTGGTGAACTATTGCAAAGTAAGCTGGCGTTAGCTCTGTGCTGTGCCNATGTCAGTCGAACGTCCCATCATGCTCTATACAGCAAAAGCAGTCGGTTAGGAATTATGGGTTATATTACAGACTGTGTGAAAGTGATCAAAATACAGGGTTCAATCCTGTATTCTCTTAATATGAAAGGAAAATTCCCCGCCTCCATGCTTCCTTCAGCAGTTTACTCAGTGTGAGCAACATCGCCGCCCTCCATTTGTTCCCCTTTTGGCCTTGTCATTGTCAAAGCCCGTGTAATCAGTTTACTTTCTTTGGGNTCGCCGCCCTCCATTTGTTCCCCTTTTGGCCTTGTCATTGTCAAAGCCCGTGTAATCAGTTTACTTTCTTTGGGCTCGGTGACCTTACATGCCATGTAATTCCTACACAGCATCACATTTTAAGGAACTAAAATAATAACATTGTTGTTCTTCTCAAAACATGTTATATTCTTTGTAAACAAATTATTTACGAACAATTATTGTATTTCAAAAGTATTTTTATTTTTTTTCACATATGACATTTATTCCCATATAATGGTGAAGTAACGAGTGTTTTGTTGTCCTAAATATTCATTACATGTATTTATACAATACAAAATTTGAAAAACAATCCTCAAAAATATGTCGGCATTTAATATTCTTGGTAGTAAAATAAGTATTATGTAAAACGTTCGTCTTTCGCGTTGAATATTAATTGATTGTACTATTCATTTGTAATTAATAAACATGTAATTTGTTTCATGCAATTTTTTATGTTTTAATTATTTTCACTGAAATATTTACTTCAGAATAAGAACCATTCCACGAATGGCGTTTGGTGAACTATTGCAAAGTAAGCTGGCGTTAGCTCTGTGCTGTGCCNTAGAATAAGAACCATTCCACGAATGGCGTTTGGTGAACTATTGCAAAGTAAGCTGGCGTTAGCTCTGTGCTGTGCCCTGTTGTCTGCTGGTTTACATTTCCAGGACTAAAGCGTAGCTCGGCAGCTGATGCCACAGGGCGCGTGTAACGGGCGCCTTGCTGCTCGCTTGTGAGTGGTCGGAACGCATTCTGTTTCCTTAGGCTCCACTCTGATTACTGGCTCCATCTGCGTGCACCGATTATGTACATCACTCAGCAAGCACCAGTGTATCATGCAACACTTAACCAAACGCCACTGCATTCCACTTAACACGTTCTTATACTTATTAATATTTAATCTACTGCACATGCAAGACATATGCTTTTTTATTAAACTTTGAGGTAAAACATCGTGAGTATTATATATTTACAAATACTGTGGCACTCGATCTTATGTCTACTAAGTTATAATTTGGGAGGTTAAACAGTATGTAAATTTAACATTGATGTCATTTGAAGTTCGAAAACGATCTCAGTAATCTGCGTTTTATAATTGTCCATTAAAACTCAGAATATTATCATGGAGTTACTGTGAGCAAGGGTAACTTGCCGCAGAAGAAACTACAACTGCCTATCTTTTAGGTAATATGTATAAATGAAACTCATGTTAACACTAACTTACAAATGCTTTAGTTGTTTCTTCTTCTGAGTTTTTACATTTTACAAGAAAAGGGCAGGCGTTCCTTTTCTCCCTTCATTGATCACAGCAGGGAGGCGGGCACATACGCCCTCACTCTTGGTGCGCGACGGCGGGTCTAATCCTTATTGGCTGCATGAACGACACGGTTTTCTTTTTCGGCATTTTGGTATTTCAGTCTTTCGGTATTCATCCGAATTGTTCGCCTCCAGCAGATTTTTAAATTTCTTTTATATATGAAAGGGGCGAATGTCTTGTGTACGGAAAAATAATTCATACCTAAACATGCTGGAATAAAACACNTCTTTTATATATGAAAGGGGCGAATGTCTTGTGTACGGAAAAATAATTCATACCTAAACATGCTGGAATAAAACACGTGCATAATTCAGCATAGAATTAAAAAAATAAAAGACAATGGTCGAACGATACCAGCGTACTCTTTAAAGCAACACGATAAGACCAAACAATCTGCGATTGGAACAAGATGGCCATCAATACTGGTACTCCCAGGAGGCCCACCGGAAACAAGATGGTGGCCGACATCAGCGTCCGCAGCATACAACATTATAAAAAAAAAAGNTTCCCAGGAGGCCCACCGGAAACAAGATGGTGGCCGACATCAGCGTCCGCAGCATACAACATTATAAAAAAAAAAGCTGCTGACACCAGCGACCGCCGACAAAACCGGAATCAAAATGACCACCGACACTAGCGGCCCTAATCGACTAAATCTGATACACAACCCCCCAGCAGATAACATCAGAAACATGCATGGTCACACGCACTACCACTAAACCATTGTAAGGACGCTTCCTAATCGGAATGCCACAGATTGAAAATGTGGAACCGGTATGGCAGCGTATGAAGGCAGACGAATCCGAACCACCTCCATCCCCCATCCACTGCTATACGTTGGCTTATGTTTGTTGTCAAAGAAAGTGCAAAATAGTTTTAGATGCCTATTTACAAAAACTGTTGTGCTAGTCATAAGTGCAAGATATGTGGTTTCAAAAAGTTGTTTGACGAAAACCCTTCCAATGCTACAGCTATTAAAAAAAAATCGTTGCTGCACAGCTCTTATTGGCTTTTTACACCTTATTTATTTTGCATTCGGTATAGTGACCCAAATGTAGTATTTAATATTTTTATTGAAACGATTAAATCTCACCTCTACGTTTTGTGGCCATATACTGTAAACAGGGGCCACTGTTTATCGCGGAAATGTTTTTCACGGAGGCTAGACTTCAATATATTATGTGCACACTTGCAGACTCCCTCCGGCTATTGACCATTTCTCTTTGTGTGCAGAGAGTTTGTTTCATTAGTCAGCAATTCACAATTAAGTTTTTTCAATACTGACCGTTCGTGATTCGCGGGAGGACATATAAAACACTTTAAAATTCAAATGATCCGACCACGAAAGTGATTCTGAACTAAAGTGTTTTGGAACACAACTTGTCCTGAAATATATTAATGCAAAATAGGTGCCTGTATCTATAAAGAATATAAAAGGTAAAAAACTAAAAATGTGTTTTCCCTCCAGGAAACAAATTATCTATGTAATAAAATGAAAATGCAGTTTCATGAAAAAAATTTCTATAAGAGAATAATTATATTTTTGTGTGACAAGAATGTAAACCTGAAATACCGTTTGTGTAAACCAACTCCTGGCATACACCTAACACAATTTAAACAAATACTGTAATGTTTTATGATAGAAATGGAAACGTTCTCCAATTTTCTATATTTCGTCTCAAATGTATGACAATACCACTTTTAAAGTTTTTACGGGTGCTTTTACACTTCCAAAATACATGTGAATTAATAACTTAAAAAAAAAAAGCAGAAATATTGCTCATCGAGAAATATTTATTTCACATACGTGTTTACCGGAATGTTATTTGAATGCAGTTTTGCAGTTATAACATGGTGCTACTACGGTTGTTCCACTCGTACGCTTATGACTGTGAACTAAAGGTACAGTAGTCCTGCTTCAACTTTGGCAGGAATTATAAAAAAAAAAAATGTTGCTCTAAATAAAAGCAATTGGGGCCTAAATTACAAGAACCAGCGTTCGTTAAGACGTTTTATAACCGAGGAGCGTGACTTGTTCCTCTGTTGCGCTGGAAACACAGCATGAACGTCGAAGGGGCAACAGTTGTGTCTAATAGCTTGGTTCGTAGCAAGCATACACCCCTGCTAGAATATCTGCGGCAAGTGGTGTTGGCCGAGGGGAGTAGCACGACGGGGTGGAGAGGGAGGAATTTATGTAGGATATAAGCAACAAATTCTGCTAATGTTTTATTGCTTTGGAAGTTATGGAACTTCAGCGGGCTCTCTTGCTCGCCCCCCTCTTCGCAGTAACCCCACCCCACATTCTCTAGCCTCATCACTCCCTCGCCCGTTTCGCTACAACGTTGGCGCAGCAGCCTCAGCAACTTGGTAAAACTTTCACGATGACTGCGAGAGGAGGCTGAGCTGGCGGGTAACGAGAGATTCATCTGAAATTGCCAACAATCGATTCCCCGCGGTACTTGCNGCGAGAGGAGGCTGAGCTGGCGGGTAACGAGAGATTCATCTGAAATTGCCAACAATCGATTCCCCGCGGTACTTGCTCTCCGTGCATTAGCTGAGAAGGTTCCACCCATCGTCACTGATAAGTTGGGTTTCTAATAACATTCGTTTTTAACACAAACCTTTTGGAAAATACTCTTTCGCAGAAGGAAGACAACGAACTATTTAAATGAAAATACTATCAGAGAGTGCGTATCCGTCTTTATAGCATTATCTTTGTATCTTTTTTTGTTTAGAATAACCCCTAACTATAGTATATAGAGGTTAATTTTCATACATTTTATGATGCTTTCATTCTTTTAGTTGGGGTTACTTTCATTTGATTTATACTTTTAACTGTTTTAAACAAAGCAAATATGATTTATTAAATTAATTGTTAGTAAATTTTATTAATGTGGCTACATACACTTGAGAATATATAAATTGAACGATATACCACACGCCATAGAAAATACTTCTTTCTGTCAATCTAAAACTAAACAGTTTATCAATTTATTTGTGAATACTTATACAGATATGAGAATCGAANGCGAGAGGAGGCTGAGCTGGCGGGTAACGAGAGATTCATCTGAAATTGCCAACAATCGATTCCCCGCGGTACTTGCACTCCGTGCATTAGCTGAGAAGGTTCCACCCATCGTCACTGATAAGTTGGGCTTCTAATAACATTCGTTTTTAACACAAACCTTTTGGAAAATACTCTTTCGCAGATGGAAGACAACGAATTATTTTAATTAAGCTACTATCAGAGAGTACGTACACGTCTTTATAGCATTGTCTTTGTATCTTTTTTTGTTTAAAATAACCTCTAACTTTAGAATATAGAGGTTAATTTTCATACATTTTATGATGCTTTCATTATTTTAGTTGGGGTTACTTTCATTTGATTTATACTCTTAACTGTTTTAAACAAAGTAAATATGATTTATTAAATTAATTATTAGTAAATTTTATTAATGTGGCTACATACACTTGAGAATATTTAAATTGAACGATATACCACACGCCATAGAGAAGACTTCTTTCTGTCAATCTAAAACTAAACAGTTTATCAATTTATTTGTGAATACTTATACAGATATGAGAATCGAAAACACAGATATTACTAAGCAATCATTGTAATGACTTAGCTGAAGAGGACCAACTTTTTCAGCTGTGGTCAATACCACAAAAATATTAAATATTATAAATATACAGGTTGGATCAGTACAGCGTTTACCAACATTCAGGAGAGATAGAGTACACCTCGACGATCGGAAATCACATAGCAATGCACGGTCAGAAGATCGGAAACGCTTTCCTGGCGCGGTAGTGTGTGTGTGTGTGTATGTGTGTGTATATATATATATATATATAAACACTCGCGTTTTAAATCTGCGCAACATTTTAAGAACGTAGGCATTCCTAACATTCCATTTAATTATCTCGTTTCGAGGATATATATCTGTGAATTAAAACAATTCAAATATAACCATAGTTTTGATGTATATTTAGTGTTACTAAATGCAACGCAGTTGAATATTATATCTTGCATTATAAAACTTTTTGATATTTTACGGTTTCATTATATTTTTAAATATGAAACTGGAAATATTGATAGAAATTAATACTTTATCATGATCCATGAAATCAATGGGTAAGGAAAATAAATAATTTAAACTTTGCTATCGTTCTTACGATATATTAACAGAGCGAGTGTGATTAATTTTATCTAAATTAAATTTTATATATATGCCAAAAATATCTTTTTTATAATTATACATTAATACTTGAATAATTTTACTTTTTAATAACTTAAAGGGTACTGTCAACGATGAAATAAAATAATCATTCTTTATCAAATAATTTATTTGGTTAATTTCAACCGTAATACAAAATACGTCAACTACGTTATCTTTGCTTTAACGTCAAACATAGTTATGATTTACAAGAGCATATTTACATAAACGCAATTTTTATTATGTTTGTGTTTCGTTGTTGTTATTTTAATATTTTCAATATTGTTTTCTGGTCTACTTTAGTGACAGTTTTTTCGGGAATAATGATCTGGAAATTAAAGTAAGAAATCCGGAAAATATACTGTTAATGTACACATATTATTACATTAATTATTAAAATGTACCAATTTGTAAAATATTCTTCTTATATGATTTATTGTTAAAGATCAAATAAAACAGTAAAAGAAATAATACCTATAATCTAACAACCAAATTTTTTCTGAAAAAAAAAAAAAAAAACCGAATTGTCAGAGGCCGCAACTTAACTGAAAACAAGGAGCAGCAAATAGAGCATTTGTAGGTATGGAAAATGTACGTTTATGTATGCATGTTTATTTTTATGGCTGTATATTTTTAACATGTTTATATAAAAATATATAAATATAGTAAAATTGGCTTTTGTTTTCCATGCTTAATGCATATAAACTTGTATAAATATGGTAATATTTGTTTTAATTTCCATGTTTATGTAAAATATTATTCCGGCCTTCAGAACAATACAAAGGTGTGACTGAGTGAAGAAATTTGGGCGGCTCTTAACAACGAGGTATTGAGAGCCAATGAAGGTGAGTTAAGTAGGGAACAGCGCCGGAATAAAGGGACGGGGCAACCAAATGTCCCCGAGAAAGCGGCATTATCCAGCACGATTCCCCAGATGCAGCAGGGGATTGAAACCGGTTCGCCGTGGTGGGAGGCGAGCAGTCTAACCGCTCAACCACAGTAGTCCCTTCAACCACGCGAATTTAGCTCGTAAGGAAGTCACATGATAAGTATTTTGATACAACAAGCAAATGCGGCCACCCGGAAGACATTTGCAAAATTATTGTTAAATCTAATTTGAAGAACAGTTTTATGCAATTTCCGGTGTAATTGTTTTGCTTCTCAGCTGCATGTCTTACCAATATTTTCTTTCGATGCTAAAGAACTAGACGTCTTTGTAGTCAGAAAATTCTACGAAGTTATTCAACATAATTTATATATTATTACTTACAAATTCTGTCAATAGTTTTGTTAACAATTTTTTTCCTTGTTTTATTTTACACCCACTTTATTCACTTTTAAATTCTTCTTTGATAGAAAATTTCCTATTTACTTTTATTATCAGAAAAAATTATTGTAATGTGTAATAATGGTATTTTAAGATCGAGTACTGAAAATTTTTCGTTACTGAATAGACTGGATATTTATATTTAAAGATTTTAAATAATACATTTTTACGAAAAATACGATAAAATTCCAAGGAAAATGATGATATGAATGTAAATTATTAATAAGAAACTTTGTCTTTCGGTACTTTTTCTAACATCATAAAATGTTCTCTCATATGTTTCCTGGTGGCTGCGATTTCTACAGAAAAGGCGAGTGGGTAGTTCGTTGTTGGTATGATCCCTGCCTCTGTTAGCACTCATAATTTTTAGCAACGTTTTGGTTAGGCAGGATTTGTGAGAGTGGTGTAAAGACTAATTCTAATTTGTTACGCATAATTATAAATAAAAACCTAAAAATTGTCCAAATCATTTGCGACAGCATTTAAATTTAAGTTATGCCCCAATATTACACTGTGATTGTCTTACGAGTTCCATGCACTTAACGCGAGCAGCTTATAGACGATCTCGTGTGAGCTGTACAACTTAAAACAGCTTGGAGATTTGGAGGGAGGTAACAACGAAAAACCGCGCATGTTCAACAGGACAGATTACGGCATAAGTATTTATTTTTGTAGTAAAGAGTATGACAGGGTAAATTTTGCTGGTTCAATTATTTGTACGCTACACCCTAGCGTCCCAGGCATCTTTGACACTCAGATATTTGTTCATTAGCAGCTGCCCTAGTAAGTGCCCTGTTTTACTCTAGACAAGGTAGCTTGGGATTCTGTTCTAATTATGTTACTTATTTACTGTTGACTCAAAATCAACCAGGGTGTTCTGAAACACTGTGATCCAACTGGAAAAAGACATTTAAGCCTAGACGTCATGGAAGTCTTTAGTTGTAGTTACATTTATTAGCAACATTTTCTAGGCCCTCGTGATAATGGAACGATTTCGCCTATTTAGTAAAGTTATTTTATAAAGTTCATGGTCTGTAACACAGCCTGTTTCGAAGAATATCTGATGTGGTATTACGCGATGCCTTGGTCACGAATGTCTGGAGAAGTACGCTACAATAAATTTTGTGAAACCATAGACAACAGTGAACGACTGATCAACATTTTCGTTAACGTATTTAATGGAGATAAAAGGGCTGAGTGCGATAGTATAGCTACTTTTAAAACTGTTTACCATCTAGCGAATGTTTCCATTTATAATATATAACTTTTGCAATAATTATTACTAAAATTTTACTTATACATTAAGGGTCAAAATTAGGGTGTAGCGTTGCCTTCATGCAAGCTGTGGTCCATTGTATAATATAAATCATTATATGTTTTTCCAATATAAATTGGCTAAGCTACGTTTAAAAGAATTCACGCCATACACCCTGCGAATAAAGCGTGTGTATTTTAAGCTGTATTAAAAATTATATTCCAAATAAATAGAAGGTGGAAATGAGAAAATTCCTTATTCCTGAGGCAAAATTGTTTACTGGCAAAAGTGGAAGAGACATTACCACTATAGTAAATATACATTATCTTAGCAAGATATGCTTAAATTTTTTAAATTAATTGTTATGTTATTAATAAATTATTTAAGAATCAAACTGTAGACTACAAGAATGACTGTAAAAAATGTTAAACTTAGTTTTACTTTATTAAAATTAAGACGTCCTTTTAAAAGGACAGTAGGCACAATGGTCGGTAGAAATATAAAAGTATTTCTAATGGTTAATATTATTTATCCAGTCGATATAATTATATAAAAAAAGATTTTACGTTTTTGAAACCTTGAAAATATAATATTTAAGCATATTATGAAAATATTTTACGACAACATTTCCAGAAACAGAGTGGCTTTATGCATTTTATTATTCAGTCTTTCTTACAATGATTTAATGTTACATCTTACCAAATAATAATACTTTGTATAATACCTCGAAAAACAGTCAATATGCAGCGCAACTTAAAACTTGCTGCACTTGGTCATCACTGTCTTGTGTAAAATTCTGCATTGGGTTTGCTTTCCATTGATGCAACCAAATGCTCCTAGAGCCAGTCAAAAGGGGAACAAGCATTTTTCAAATTAGATGGTTGACTCCTCTTCCTCCCAGATTTTTTTAGGCTTTATTGTAACAGATAACACTATTCTCCTTCGGAATGTAAACTGGTATCTTCTTTCTCCTTGTAGTTTGTAAAGACGTCATGAATTCTGTACAGAATTATCAAACATATAGTTGGAAAGTGGGTAATACCACTTTTATCCTCTAATTGTATTTGAAAATTTTGTTTAAGAGTTACATGAATATATGTTTGTTTAATTAATACTTTAATATTTTAAGACGTTATCTGGGGCTTATCCGTGATCGTGATAGGTGGAGATTTTGAAAAAAATAAATATTTTAACTTATTCACCTTGATATAAAAATGCCAAGAATTAATATTTAGAACATTAAACTGACTACCTCTATTATTTCACTTACGATCCTATCAGTGAGCCCAATATATAATATCAATCTCAATTCTAATTCCTTATCACTGCCTGTACAAGCTAGAGTCACTTAATCATTACTTATTATTAACACTCATATAACCAAAATTTCCACCGCTATATATTTACACCATTCCAAATGTCTGCCACTCATGCATCCAGTTCGACTTTCCCATAGTCCAGCCGGTCAGTCTCTCTCTTTCTACTCTCCTGATGATCGCCGACCACACTCGCTAGTCACTGCGTCGTCGCTCGTTGATCCGCAGGTTCCGCACGCCTGTCGCTAATGGCTGCACTATCCTCTAGATTTACAACACAGGGGCACACCATTGCTTATATATCTCAGTTGGCCTAGCCCAGAAGAGTCTTTCCACACCAAAAGGGGGAGAAGGGAGCGATAACCAGAAAATTGCGGCAGCGATTATCACAAGACATTCTGCTCTACATGTACAGGAGCGGCATCAGTCCCGATAGCATTATCTTGGCATGTGACACGTGTTATGTGATGGCACGTATGTAATTATGTATGTCTATTATCCTGTAACCAGTGATGCTCTTGGAATACTGCGTTCCGCACACGTGAATATTGTACAAGGGAAAGGGCTTGAAGGAGCGACATGTAAAAGTCTGTTGCTCTTTAACAGGATTTGTAACATCCCGACGTTCGTAGGGTGCTATTCGGTCGATAAGTACAACCTTAGGCTTCGACCGAGAGCCTTGATGACCATTCCGAAAGAACACATCATTGATCTGCCTCAGAACACTCTACGGACCTTCACAACATTTCCGAAGCTTCGGGTAGTTCCGCTTTGCTTCTGTAGGTTGTACAGCTACACCAGTTGTCCTACTTAAAATACTTCGCCCGACATTCTCCTGCCATATTGCGTCTTCATCCTGTCAGTATTTATTCAGACATGCTGTGAAAAAAAAATTATGAATGCCTACTAGTATGTGGCGTAATTCGCTGCCATACTCTGGGGAGACACATTCCTCATATATCAGTCGACCAAACAGCAGGTACTTATGGAGGCATAGCTCTCTCCCCAACAGCATCCTTGTTAGTGTTACCTGGTAGACTCGTAAACCGAAAGCAGCACCTCACTTCGTCTTCATCGGCTGTCAAGACACCGTTGTTAAGAGCTGCCCAGATCTCGTCACTCACGAACTCATTACATTTCTGTGTACTTAACGGAGTCCATTCTGGAATCCTCGCCTCCACTAGAAGGCATCCTTTTCTCGCAGCGAAGGAGAAACAATACCACATTTTAATCCCAGTCCTTTTGATTGCCTGACACGAAAATTAATAGGTATCGCTCAAGAGTTTGGTTAAGCTCCTCAGTCATTCGATCTAACGGAGTGTGTAAGGTTGTAGACCTTATCTGCTTCGTCATTAGAACATTTGGTATATCTTGGAACACAGCAGCTTCAAAATTTCTACCCTGATCATAATGGAGTTCTATTCTCACCCAAAAACTTGAGGAGTTATACTGTACTAGTGCATCAGCCCCAGTACATGCTTTTTGTTTTGGGAGGGTAAGGACCTCAGACTACTTAGTAAAGGAATCTTTGGTATCAATATGTACCGTACCTCTGTCTGTGTCAGGGGCACAGAATGTATACTTCCATCTTCTAGAATGGGGCTCCATCATTTTGTTACTGGAGGTGACTATGTCCCCTATTTCTGGGCCCCTTTCTCGCGGTGAATATGTCACACGTTTGGCACCACTTCTCAACATCCTTCCTACAATGAAGCCCGTATAAGATCATTTGAAGTCTGTCGAGGCTCTTATTACTATCAAAGTGACCACTGACTGGAATATTATGTTGTTCCTTTGAGACTTCGGGAACCCAGGAATTTGGAATGACCCAAAGTAAGCATATGTATTCCCCATTATTACTTTCATTGTACCTGTTGAATATGCATTTTTTCAGTACGAGGGAACTCCACTGTGCACAGTATGCTTTGCCTATTGTGCTCAGACTGCAAATATTTTCCCATTTTGATCGATAGCCAGCTTTTTTCACTCTAGTAATGAAAGTAAAGTTGGGTAATTTAGCTGATAATTACTAATAATCTCATTACTACATGTAGACGACCCATAACCAGATACAGAGCCTTGTCTTCTTGTCTTCTTTACCTTCAGTGTTACACCACCATTTTCTTCCTGGTGTCCACAAATTTTGCAGAATAGATCATATGGCCCTCTAGAGAGTGCACCTGCATTGTTGTGAAGGCATCTAGATCTGTGCAGTATAATATTCCCTACAATACTGTATCCACCAGACTATTTGACCTTCCGTGTTCCTGAAATTTAGTGACCAGAGCAATGAAGCGTTTTTGGTCCTTAGAAAAAAAATGTGTGTCATACAGGCGGGGGCAAACATTTGAAACTACCTACACCTTGGCCAGAATCTCCTTGTGCGTTACACAGTAATTTCTATCGGGCTTGTGCAATACCTTAAATAAGTATTATAGTGGTCTCTCCTCCCCATCCTGAATCTGAAATATCACAGGTATGATGCCTATATCACTAGCATTAGTATCCAGAATGAACATGCCCTCACTGTTCGGGAAACCTATGACTGTGGGAGGTATCAGAATTTTTTTTTGCTTGCTAAAACCAACTTCGCATTTAGAGGCACAGTTAAGTTTTCTTTCCGTTTCAGCGAATTCATGCAGTGGCTTGGAAATCGTGGTAACAGAAAGTTAAAAATTGACACTCCGCACTTTCGTTTCGTTTGTTGGTGAGAGCCAATATTTTATTGCTTCCGTCTTTTTGGGGTCTGTTTCGACCCCATGGGCTGACGCTTTATGTCCAAAGAAATGAAATCTCTTTTGGAAAGGTGACAGTTCTTATGAACCAGATTCAGGTAGGCTGCAGCCACTTTCTGGAAGACGGAAGCCGGATATGTCGAAAAGGAGGACTTTTTTCATCAATGCATTCAAATGTAACACGCATATCGTATAACCTAAAATTCATAGGTTTAAATTGGCATATTCCCTTCCCTTAGACTCAAAATAATTCTTCTCTTGGTATTCTAGGACCATCGTGCATTGCCAGTGCCCACTCTTCATGTGCAAAGTAGAAAACAATTGCGAACTTGCTATACTGTTAAGTGTGTTTTCTATCCTTGGAAATAGTGGTGTGGTGGACCTCCGTAAACGTAAGTTTTGTAATTAATTTTTAAATACATTTGATAAATTTTACAATTTTTTATATAATTTTTAATCGTAAATTTAAAATGTTAAAGTTACCGGGGATAAAAGTGAAAGACCATGGTCAAATTAACCGACATCAAATATGATAGACAAGATGGCGGCTGGCTGGCTGGAATGACAGAGCATGAACAGCTGCTAGCTCCGATGCCAGACGCCTTTGCGCCAAAACAGAATTTATTATTCTACTCTAATCGCACAGTCATAGTAATACGGTCACAACTTAAAAAAAATTCGAGATTGAGTTCAAGCCATTGTTGAAAAAAGTATGTCCCCAGCCTTTCAATAGATTAAAATTTTAATGCAAGGTTTTGTCTTGAAAATTGCTTTCTCGTAATACTAGGCGTGTACAGAACATAATGAGAGCCATACTTCTTCTATTGTAATTTTAGAATATTATTGAAAATTTTGGGTATTCTCAATATAACTGTAAACAATAGTGAAATGTGAGTTATAACTGACATTTTTCTACCTCGTCTTTAAGAGTAATTATTGAAAATATGTGTTCTTTAATCTTAAAGAAATTAATTCCTGAAAAATTAATTACTTTATTAGTGACTGTGTTAATTTGAACGTACGATATACTACGATATAAACCCATTTCAAGAACAATTTTATAACTAGTGTTTCACATATTTTGTTTCAAACGCAGTATCTGCAATATATGTAATAATATTTACACAAATTGTACTGTAAACAAGAGGTGTTTGATAGCCGAGTGGGATGCGGGTATAGCTCGAAAAAATACGATATTTCTTCTAAGAGATCAAAAAATTTCTAAGCCAAAAACTTAATTTATTTGTTCAGGATAAAACAATTTTATTTTTAGAACCAATTTTTACGGCTTATAGAGCAAAATATATATATGTTTTTTTCCAGCAGACTAAGTACGGCCAAGTCAGGTTTCGTTCCAAAAGTAAAAGGAATTATAGAGCCTTTCTTATCAAAGCATGAATATATTTTCTATATATGAAAACGAAATCGTATGATTTAAGATTTTAAAATGTAAAAACTACAAGTAGGTGCTATTCGTGATTCTTTTTAGTGTTCTAAAATATTATGGCAGAACGTTTTCATGGGAACCAAAATGAAATAATAATAACTTCGGAAGTTTTTGAAATACGTTTAAAAGGGAAAGGTTTAACTGTAATCTTAATATAATATAACTGACAATAACTTGTTTTCAATGCGAGCGCGATGACGTAGTCACTCACTAGGTGTCGCCAGGTAACATTTACTTTTGACTTAAATTGAGCATGCTGAAAGTTACTTTCGATTCACTTTATCCCCAGACTTTCTTTTAAAAGAGTTATAGCACGGTGTACTCTCTGCAATGGTATTTGCAATTTCTTGTATCTAGAATATTCTAAACAATGCACCATTTCCTCCATAATCTCCGTATTCAGCCACCCTTCACATCTAACAGCTGTCTTTCCCTCCTTCTGCCATTCTCTAAGCTCGAGAGGATGAAAGTACCGTAATGGATCAATGTTATCCGAAACGCAAACAACCAGAAACTTCAGAACTACATAAAGCTTTAAGCAGATTACATTTAAAGCCGTGGCGCATTAAGAATTGATGTTAACGCCTTCATACCAAAGTAAAATAGGGCAGGTAAGGCGAGAGATTCGCGGCTAAAATTTTGTATTCAAATGTTACAGGAGACAGTGAATAATGAGTGGCAGTGATTTAAAGTAAAGCAGCGTTCTCACGTTGACAGCCCGGTAATTTGAGAAATATATTTTCATCTGTAACCTTCTCTTTTGCAATGCGATGACAATACGTTTCGACATAATACAGTGTTGTGTCCTTAATCTGTTTTATCGCAGTAAATGAAATGATTAGTTTAATTGATAAACCGATTTGAAAATGTAGGTTGATTATTTGGTAAAAAATTATGCAAAAGCGTTTATTTACGTTGCCACTTAAATATGTAATTAATATATTTCATTTATTTAAATACGTTTTGAATTTATAAATATCTGAGTTTCAGAAATAAATCAAATAATATGTTATTCTGAAATATCAATTTTCAGTTTCTACATACTAATAACCATTTTTAGCATTGGTTGTATATATAAAAATGAGCTCTTGAAACGCGGGAACTTTAAGAAATTAAATAATAGACAGAGATTTGTCTAAGCACTCTGATTCGTCAACTGATTTTGAAGTGCGAAAACCATGCTACTAAGATGAGCAAGACATTTATTCTTTGTTTAAATATTCTGCTAAAGTCTATGAAGCCTTTACTTGTTCAAGTGAATATATGGCATGGTATAGAAAAACTTTATAGGTTTTTATATAAAGCAATTTGTTAACGTTAAGCAGGAAATTTTAATTTTTCTCCACTGAAGTTAAGTATGTTTATTTTCAATTAGGATAATGGATTCTGCACGGAGTATTTTTAAATTTGCTGACTTGCAGGGAATTCCATTTGTATTTGGGTGATTACATTGTCGGTAAGCAAATAAAACCAAATAATTCCGCCATATATTTCAAGTTGAACACAGGCGTCCTTTCATCGGGGTGTGGTTCCACGAGTAAAAAGTACAACTAGACTTACCAGATGAAATTTTCAACACCCACACGATGCACTGAGAACACATCTTCCAGACTTTATTCTTACATATCATCCTAAATAGATTATTTGTTTACTTTCCCTGATTAAATTTTCTACGTAAACATTTCTTATTGTTAGCATAGAAAATCAAACTTTGCACGTGGTAGTGTAATTGTTCATTTTATTCTTTTAATGGGATCCAGTTGAGTTGAAATCCCCATTAAATATTATAATCGTCGGAACTTCTGGCTCTTCGAAATATAGGATTTATACGCTTGAATAGAAAGCATTTAATTGAATTTACCAAGTCAAACAAAATGTAATATCCCCCAAATAGAAAAAATAATAATATTCAACACCTGCAATATTTACTGCTATAATAGAAAAAATAAAAATATAAAATTTCTGTGGCAATAACACGCTACATTAATTAATATAAAGAAGCAAATATACTGCTCCATTCATTATCTGCAACATTTTAGGTTACTGAGGGACATTGAGAAACATTTGGGATGCAAGCGCTTTTTAAAGTGCAGTATGGAAACACGTAGAATAACATTTGCATGCATATTATGATTAGACGTGTGTGGAAGATAGTGCAATAATAAAAATTACGCTTACATAATATCTGGGGAACAACTAAAACCTATTCCTGCAAAATCTTGTATGCCATATTATTGCGTGCTAATTGAATAGATAATGCACTTATTTCCAAAATACTGAACAAGTAAAACTTTTATGCTTATTTATGCATCTACCATATCGTGAGACCAATCTCTACCAAACTTGGTATGCTGTTAGTATATATTGCAAGTATCAAATGTGTCAATATTTAGCCTCTTTTGTACGTTATTTTATAAGATATCGCTACATGAAAAAAAAAAAACTTTTTATCTCATATCTTGGGAAAAATCATGTAATTTTTTTTTACCAAATTGGGAAATTGGGTAATAATACAGTAGGTCTTGTAAACTGACATTTGTAAGTGGGTAATATTTATTTTTAAAATGTCTGATTTACAAACATTTTATGTAACTATACTATATCTACGAAAACATGTATCAAATTTCAACTAAAATTTGTATGCTATCAGTATTTATTACAACAATCAAATGCGTATATTAAGAGCCTCTTTTTTTCCACCATTTCGAAAAATAGTGGCACGCAAATAAATCAAGTTTTGTCATATCTCAAAAAACCATCAAATAATTGCTATCAAATTTGGTAAACATATAGTACTACATAAGACTATGTAAACGGACAATTTTTAAGTGGGCTAGACGTTTATATAAGAAGCTTGCATATACAGAGAATGGTTTCAGGCATTTGTGTACAATAGCGCCAAAAGGGAAAATAAAGCCTTTGTGCCATATACTTGGAACCACTTAAACTATTTTCACCACATTTTGCACACAAATAGTGCTAAAGTGGGTCATGTAAACGTTCATGTTTTAAGTGATTCACACGCTTGTTTTCAAAGAGATGTTCCTGTAAATATTTGAGGTCGGTTAACCCAGTCTACCGAGACTTTAGACTGATTACAACCTTAGTTTATGTTCCGAACTCTACCTCCGCAATGCAGTTGGTTGCACTCAATCTTACGGTACGAGATGTTTTGGGTTCAAGTCATGAGTAAGACTTTGTGAGTCAGTGATGATATTAAGCGGCTCTTAACAACGAGGTCTTGAGAGCCGATGAGGGTGAAGAGAGGTGAATATGGACCAGTGCCTTAATACAAGGGTGGCGGGGAAACGGGAGATCCCCGAGAAAACCCGTCAACTAGCTGCATCGTCCGGCACGATTCTCGCATGCAAAAATATGGAGGCGACCCCGCCGGTAATCGAACCCGTTTAGCCTTGGTGGCAGGCGTGCAGTCTAACCACTACACCACTGCAGCCTCCCCGTGTATTTGTAAATGTCTCACTAGTTACTGTTTCCAACTTTAATTATATCGCTGTCAATGAAACATTAAGACCAAGCTACCATCTAACCTTTTAAGAACTTCATAAAGTTATTTGCATCCGTGTAGAGGAAAGTAGGCTCATTAGTGATACCGGCAACTTTTTATTTTACTAAACAATCCTTGCACTGTTACTACTTAAACCCTTTCTATCGATTAAGAAGTCATCAGAATTCAAATATATATATATATATTTCTGCCTACAACTCCATTGGTAGGTGTATAGATTACATGAGACTGCATTATACCTCGCTTGACAAACAAGCCATGCGCGGATGCGTAGAAAACATGTGCACGAAAAACCGCATGCAAATGCACATACGTGGACTCTTATTCAATTATCAAACATATGCGTGGTCACTCACATACAGATACCCGCTAAAACATATTTGCGCACGTTTACGCAAAAGCGCAATCTAACTTTCCTGAGAAAGCACGCGCACTCACAGTATTGCATAAACTTTTTCCAAGAAAGTGGACAAATAAGAGAGCCACGGGTTTGATTTTTTTTTACAGAAGACTGTAAAAACTGTGATTATTAAGTTTTGAAAGTTATTATTATATTTTATTTACTCTAAAACAGTTTTATTAAAAATTAAAAAAAGGGTTTCTGAAAAATTTATAAATTATTAATTACAAGAACTAGCGCGATTAGATTAGGCAAGTTGCTGGCTTAGACTATCAATTCTCCAAAACACCTGAGCTATTTCCTGGAACTATTCAAATATGACCAGAAAAGATACGAAACATTATCATTTACAGTAAATCAAGCGTATAAAAATATTTTACATACGCTTAAGTTTACATATAAATATTCACTAAAATCTAAGGAAAAGTAATCCAAAATTATAGAAAAATTTATCTTGGAGCTGGTGATAAGTTACACACGATGTGTGGATTTATGTAAGAGGTATCTAATTTGAGGATGGTAGACCTCACGACCAAATAAAGGATCCTTCCAATAGTTTTTGCAATATACCTCCTGAAGTGATGCTGTAATAGTTAGTATACCTACTCTATACACATTTGTTACCGTAAAGCTGCAGCTCAGCCTGTGAACCGGTGGTGATATATACTATGTGGTCCAGAGGCGAATCTAAAACCCATCTTGAGTGGCCGAGCAATGTGCATTACGTTCAAAACACATAGGAACTTAAAAAGTTTTAATGGTACACTTATGTAAGCACTGTCAAGGACTCAATAAGTTTTTTAATTTTACTTCTAAATGATTAAATGTTTAATAATTTTTATAACATAAGCAAATTCATTAAATTTAAAGAATAATCTAATTTCGTCCAGTAGAAAATAAAGTTACAAGGGAGGGATTAAAAAAAAAGGGGATTCTCAAACCTTTTTATCAATCCTTGGCATCCAATCCTGATCTGATGTTCCAGTATGTTAGTTTTATATTTCTAAAAGCGTAATTTATGAGACCCCACAATAAATGCCACGTAACATGTTTTTTTGTAATGTAAACAAATACCAATATTGATTATATCGTACATTCATAGCAAAATAATGTAAACTAAAAAAAAAAAACTATTCAACCACATAAATAAAAGGAGCATCAGGCTCATAAAAAATTGACTGGAAATAATTTATGTNAAAAAAACTATTCAACCACATAAATAAAAGGAGCATCAGGCTCATAAAAAATTGACTGGAAATAATTTATGTAGAATTATTTTTTTGAGAAATGAACTATAATCCGGAATTAGTTCACTGGAATTAAATGTCTGAACTTAACACTAAGATTGCTATAAGACGAGGGGTGAGAGAGCGATCTGTCTCCTCTGGTATCAGGCAAGAAACTGTGCCGTGGGTCGACATTGTTCGCCTTATATACGTTTCACACACCAGCACGCTCTGGCAGACATTGCTGAAAACAAGAGCGGTAGTGGTAAGGGATTAAGCGATGGTGAATAATTTGTCGGACTGAAGTGTTTGNACATTGCTGAAAACAAGAGCGGTAGTGGTAAGGGATTAAGCGATGGTGAATAATTTGTCGGACTGAAGTGTTTGGGCGAGGAGAAACAGAATAAATACTCAATTTCAATGGTAATTCAATCAGCATTAAAAAAAAAATTGTTTAGCCCTGTCCTAATGAAATTTTTTATAAAAAAAGAATATCGATTTAATAAATAATGCATGTCTGTATACTGCTAATTAAAAAATTATATTAATTAAAAAATTATGAAAAACTACAGATTTTACTATGTCTATGAAACAAATGTGAGTGCCGACAGTTAGCTTTGCGGCTAAATAGACGGAATGAGAGGGTACCGACATCCCGCCTGGCAGTGGAATCGAGAAATTAACACCACCTATGTGTTGAAAATAGAATCCATTATGGTGGGTGGGGGGAGGCGCCAACAGCACAACCTATACTTTAGAAACATAAACAAACATGGATGCCGCCTGGTGGCTAAATAGGCAGCACTCCTGGTCACTAAATCGGTAACTAAAACACTAGTACCACATAGGTGTTGAAAATATATAAAAATGTTACATACGGCGGAATGAGCAAAGATGTGGTTGTAAGGGGGTCAAACGGATATGAGTAATTGGTATAGGTGGAGGGTAGTTAAGCGAACTTGAGTAATTAGCCAATGAGAATCATACGTAGGGGTTGAGTAATTAGCCAGTGGGAATCATTGAGGAGATCAAACGAAGGTGAGTAGTTTGTGGTGGAGATGAGGCAATTGGGCAATAAAATATTTTGAAAGGGGGGAGTTGTGTGTGTCAGTCGTCTGCTGTTCGTGATGCGGGGGAACCCTCCGGAAATTTATGTTTTAAAAAAAAATGTATAATAAAATTTTAAACAAAATTTTAGATTATACCTTTTTTAAATAATAAATGTTTAACAAGAAATTTTTACGTAAAAATATTAATTATACAATTTTTAAATAATTTTTGTTTGTTTGGAATTTTTTGGTTTTCAAGGTCAAAGATCACCGATTACAATGTCAATGTCACAAACTTCCAACATGGCGGACAATATGGCCACCGGGGGACCGGAATGACAGAGCAGGAACAGCTCCGAGCTCTGTTGCCAGACGCCGATGCCCCTGACTTCGTATTTTTCTACTACTTGTCTGTAAATATATAAGACTTATATTGCGAAAGGAAATAGTATAACATGTGTGCAAAAATTATTATATTTGTGAGCCTGTCTGCTTCAATGGTAAAACTATATTGCTATGTTATCCCTCTTTAACGTCGGAAGGCTTGGTTAAGAGGACGTTGAGATGGGAACTGTGAATAGGTAAAAAAGACCACATAAAGATAATAACAGCATGTTAATGAGGTTTAAAAATAAAGATCAATTTATCATTACGTTAATGGCCTCGATCTATGGAGAGTAGGCGCTAGGAGAAAGACCGAGGAAGGATCATGAGGAAATGGGACTTACGCATCCACCTCATTCGCCTCCCAGGGAAGGAGGAAGACGTCCAGCCTGCTTGTCTCCCGCCCACTGCGCTCTTCCCATGTTTCGGAGCCCTGTCCACTCTTCTCGCCCCACTCTTTCTGTAGCGTCGCCCCTTAATTATGATTGGTTGTGAGGTGGTTGGTAGATTGCTGATACTCTTTCATCAGTGTGACTAGTCAGCTGGACCCAAATTTTGGTCTTACCTCGGCGGATGGTCCAGATTGTCTAGACTTTCAAAATTTTGACTCTCTTTTGGAAAATGGTTTGTAAAACAGCGTGTTGCCCTCTTTTCGGGTAGGTGCATGGCTTCAGTTTGCGCAAAATTGCGTTACGAAGAGAGCCGAGTGTAACATCTCTCCCTGAGCTGATTTTAAAAGATGTCCTCCTCTCCTAAGCGTCTGGCAGCAGAATGGAATATGTTCTGAAAATGGATGCAGAAGAAATAAGGGAGAGACTGTTCATGCAGGAGATTGCCACATATTGTATATGGAACGTATAACAATTTTGTTTTGATGGTTAGCAAGGATGTGGGTTGACTAGGGGCCACAATGGTCCGAGGAAGGGTGCACAGAAGCTGTTAAATTAATTGTTCTTGAAAGATTGTAGAAAGATTGTATGTAATGATTGAGGTTGTGAGTGGCTTTCCATAAGATAAAAGATAGCTTGATGTAGACGTGGAGATTATATGTGTGGAGTTGGCGGTGGACAGGTTCTTCTTGAAATGGCGATGTCGCAGCGGGAAAGTTGAATCTTTGGCAGTCCGTGGTTCGTGGTTATGTGAGGGTAAAAAGTAAAGTGTTATGAAGGAGGAATAAAAAAGGCATTATGCATGACTGAGGGAAGAAAAAAATTCTAATCAATTACAATTAATAACAACAATACTATTAATCAGTTGTGATTATGTAATTTTGCTAACGGGAATCATAAATTCTCCTCATTTACATTCAATTCGTCATTTAGACATAACAGTGTTTATAAGAGCTAAGTTTATGTAAGTACAAGTATAATTCCATACATAACAAAATATACAATACTGTTGCACCTGAACTGATATGATTATCTTTATTAGTTCAACATTCTTGCTTTAGTTGTACAACGTTACGCATTTATATACAGATAGAATCACCAAAAACTTAGCGCTGCAAATGTGTCGGAAATGAAAGTTTCACAAATTTGAAGGCCAGACAAGATCTCATATTTGCAGCCCAGACGCAGATTTTAATACTAAATATAAAATGTTTTTCTTGAACACAGTTGCATTTTTTTTCAAACGGAACAGTGCCTATTCATACCAAGAAAATAAAATTAGAGGAAATTGGAATGCCATTGGTGCTTTTGCAGGATTTCAGTGCAAAAAGTTTACGTGCTATCGTAAAGTGACAATTTTAAATACCTCTATTTGTCTTCCCAGTTAACTGTTTAGTTACTATTGCTATAATGTTGGTATGTTTACTTTTCTGTTTTAGTGTGTTTGGTTTTCTTCTAAATGTGCAAGAAAACACACGTTACATCTATTACATTTATGTGATTGTACTGTACCGTGGAGGTAGATAACAGTATGGTTTTACTATTGCAGTACGCGGGCTATCAAGTATAAATATTTCAGCACGCATGTTATAAAATTTCCGTGCGCAATGTAAGGCCTTTATATATGCATACTAACTGTGCCCGTGGCTCCGCTCGCGTGGACTACAGACTTATTGTTTCAGTTTTTTTTGTTAAACAATTCTAATTACATTTTTTTCTTTGATAAATATTAAGTTTTTAATGGGGAAATAACAGCTTATATTTTACGTATTAATTTATTGAGAAATTGAATGTTAAAAACGCTTATTCTTATTTCTATATAATATATATACACTGAAGACCCAAAAAAACTGGTAAAGGTGTGTGTATGCAAATAACAGAGGTATGGAACCAATCAGAGTAACGCGATGCTGTCGGCAGCGCCTATATAAGACCACAAGCGTCTGGCAAAGTTACTAGATCGGTAACTGCTGCTAAAATGGCAGGTTATCAAGATTTAAGTGAGTTTGAACGTGGTATTATAGTCGGCGCACGAGAAATGGGACATAGCATCTCCGAGGTAGCGATAAAATTTGGATTTTCGCGTACGACCATTTCACGAGTTTACCATGAATATCGGGAATCCGGTAAAACATCACATCTTCGACATCACTGAGGCCGGAAAAAGATCGTGAAAGAACGGGACAAACGACGACTGACGAGAATTATTAAACGTGACAGACGTGCAAACCTTTCTCAAATAGGCGCAGATTTCAATGCCTCCTGCATACCTTCAGACATAAGTCGAGTCCATGCCACGTCGTCTTGCGGCACTTCTGCGGGCTCGCGGGGGCCCTACGTGATATTAGCAGGTGTATCAGTTTTTTTTGGCTCTTCAGTGCATATGTATGCAACCGCGGAGTTTTTTTAGGTTTTTTTATTCTACACAATTTTTTACTTAATGATATTGTTCCATCTTTAACAGTTTAAAGAGCTTATTGCAACAGAGCCCACTGGCCCACCTTGATTCACTCTTATCATCAATGATTATTCCGTATATTACTTTACATGACAAAATATATATTAAAACCTGGCCAGACAACATAGCTTTGAATTAAAAAAAAACACGTAAATCGCATAAATGGGTCTCGAGTGATAAGCTTTCTAACAGACCGACAGTCGGAGAGACGTTGAGTTTTATAATATATATAAATATATATATATCATATATATCAATACAATTATTAATATATATATAAACGCAAATTTCCCTTTGTACATGGATAGTGCGCTTTTTTAAATAAATTCCTAGAAAGTCAAGCCATTAAATTTTACAAAATAATTATAAAATACAACTGATGTGTGCAGTATAAACTATTTTATATGTGCGTTTTACGAAGTGCTTAAAAGTGCATATAGATGTATACAAGAAAATAAGTTTTTTTGAATAATTGGGGTGTGTAATAAATTTTATTATCATGACACAAAATAAAAGTATGTATTCAGTTCCTATGCTGCACACTGCACAAATGAAAGACTGCATTTTATTCCGTGTTTTCACATTGGGGTTATGAAATTGATCGACGTGCTATTTTATCCCATAGCACTGTTAAACTTCTGCTTCAGAAATACAATATAAATGAAATTTGCCGGGCCGCTACATATTGTAGATTAACCTTCTATTTGTACGAAATATAATCGGAATTTTGGAACTCTGTTGTTCAAATATATGTGTAGCATTTAAAATTTACGTCTATAATTGCCACATTAGAAACACGGGGCCTACCATTAGTTGCCACGCAATGCATAATCAAACAAACATAGCCCGTTAGAAAATATAATATTGTTTTTTATTATTTCATGCACGGGTATTTTAAATCTGCCTTACACAGCGAGGTGGATTTCCTTTTTGAAATTAACTGATTTTTACTGTGTACTATTGCTCCAGAGTTTGACCTTTTGGCAGTTCGTCATGCATCTTCATCTTTCCCTATTTTTGCCCCAACGAACGATTACACTTATACATTCTTTTATTTTCATGTAATGCTATTCACGTTTTTCTACTCTCAATGTTTCTTCTTTGTCCAAGAATATCATCCAAAATAATTTTCAAATCTTATAACTAAATAGTTTAAATGTAGCTCCACAACGTATAATTTCGCATAAATTCATTCCATTGTGGTTTTCTTTAATGATTATGACAGGAATATAAAAAAATACATTTTAATGAATTCGCACACAAATATATCTTCAAATATTTATGGTTATTATGTTCTAATTTTAATTGCGAACCTTATATTTTACTGTAAGTTTCATATTTATCTTCAATCCAAAGTTTAATCAGTGAGAATTTCACTTTTTAAATGAGTTAAGGGGCCTTGGTGGTTGAGCGGTTAGCCAGCATGCTCTCCTTCCACAATGCGAACTGGGTTCAATCCCCGGCCGGGTCACGCCCGGATTTTCGCAAGTGGGAATGGTGCCGGATGATGCCACTGGTCAGCGGGTTTTCTCGGGGATTACCCATTTCCTTAGCTATTTAATTCCGGCGCTGCTCCACTTTCACCTCGATAACCCTCATCGACTCTCAAGGCCCCACTGTTAAGAGTTGCCTAAATCTGTTCACTCACTCACTTAAATCAGTTAACATCGCTTCACTTATGAAACAGTCACTTCAGTCAATTTAACTGATGAGTTAATGAAAAAATCCATTTTCCTCCACTTATTGATTTGGCGGCATCCACTGAGCTATCAACCATTTAAGTCTGTTTTTTTTACTAATGGGTCAGTTATAAAACGGGTATCACATGAAATAACAATGCATAAACTAATAAAACCCGTATAGTATACATTTTTTGAATGTCAGTTTCATCTTTTTTCATACCATTTTACGCGGAAATGTGAACATTCAGTCCTTCATTTCGTTTTCACGTATCCATAATAGCGCTAAGTTTGATGGTTTCATTTCAATTAAAACAAAAAGAAAGAATAACATTTTAAATCCGAATATTTTCGATAACCATAATAAAACATACATTTTTCCCTCCCATTGTTAACTTTGTCTTGATAGCTAGATTGGAAATGCCATCCTCCGCGTGACACAGTTGGAGGCGTACCGGCTTAGGGCACGGGGGTCCGGGTTCAAATCCTGGGCAAGCCATGGGTGTATATTTGTGTACGTTTGTGTGAGTCACCCTCCGATAGAATATGTGAACGAACATTGTCACGTTTCAGTTGTAATGACCAATAAAGTAAAATCAAAAGAAAACAAGGTTTTAGAGAGTTGATTTAAAGGTTGTTGGTCCGTACGTCGTTGAAGCCAATCCAAAAATAAATTTTTAAGGTAACGGTTTCGAAACCATATGGCATGGGTTAAAATTACTATACACAAGAAAGTTTTTTTAATTTTTTAAATTGAGTTAAACAGCACAATATAAACGGTGACTATCAGAAATATTTTTATAACTCGGAATTATTTGGCTAAATTCAATAAAAACCAAACTTAATTTGCGTTCGCAGTTGGCTGTCACCTATTCAATCAGTTAAATTGTTTCACTGAAACAACGAGTGGTTTTCCACCGGTTCTAAGTGGAGTCTTNTAAAAACCAAACTTAATTTGCGTTCGCAGTTGGCTGTCACCTATTCAATCAGTTAAATTGTTTCACTGAAACAACGAGTGGTTTTCCACCGGTTCTAAGTGGAGTCTATTCTATTTATTTGATTACGTAGTTGAATTTCACTGCGTATCATTGGTTTTCACTGATTCGAATTTAAAGTGTCTGGTATATAGTCACAATATTTTCATTACCTTGCATTCGAAACCATTCACTCTAAAAAACAATTTTTCCCCACACTGTTTCCTCATATCTTAAATCATTCCCAAGGAGCAACATAATTGATAATAAAAATTTTCCCTCTGGAGCACGAACACTGTATGTTCTGCTATGCATCAGGTCAAAGACTTCGGATGGTAAACAGACCATTTTGGATATGTTTGACTTTGTGACCTTGATATTCGCTTCTCACTAACTTTGATTTAAACCTATACATACTCGAGAAAATAAGCATTTTCAAAAAGGTTTAAATTTTGTTTGAAATCAAGAACATAATTATTACATTGTTATACATTTGTGATAACATCAATGTTTTAAGTGACGTCACACTGTCTGTTTGGAAATGCATTTTGTTGATGTGACAAGAACTATCTGAAATTTCAGGTACCTGGTCTGGATCAACGACAAACAATAACATATGTGTATCTCAGGCAACAGAACAAGAGCCTCGCAGTTATAAAAAACATAATACTTAGGTAGCTACTTTGCTAATATCTCGCACTATTAACTAATGCTAATGAACGCATTTTACGTTTCTTGTAGAATGAGAAATAATTCCACTTCTTTATACTTTGTTTGTAAAGTATTGGTGTGCAAGTGCGTAAAAAGAGGATACCAGGCGNACATAATACTTAGGTAGCTACTTTGCAAATATCTCGCACTATTAACTAATGCTAATGAACGCATTTTACGTTTCTTGTAGAATGAGAAATAATTCCACTTCTTTATACTTTGTTTGTAAAGTATTGGTGTGCAAGTGCGTAAAAAGAGGATATCAGGCCCAAATATTCAGTCTGCATTGTATAATGAATGATTGCACCTGCGTTGCCAACTGGCTATTTGGGAGAGGCGTTCTATAAGTTATATTGGTGTGTCCGCAGTGATAGAAAAAGCAACATGAATATTAATTCAGTGACTTTATAAACTTTTTCTAAGTCATTTATTTTCTGTTGTACTGAAAAACTTGTAAGTCATGTTTAAGCACTCGGTGGCGTAAGCTTATTTAACATTCTCGAGTAAGTAAACTGGGTTATTAAAAGTAACTTATAATATCAGAAGTTGTAGAGTGTTTTCTTTTAAATAATGGTTTTAGTTTGTGTTATGTTGCCACTAGAAATGGTACTCTTACGATAAGTTTGAGATACGTCTGTTTGGTTTGTGGCTCGTGATAAGAATAACATTTTTAGTGGCACGTGCGATTCATATAACGAGAAATGTTTTTAAGATATTTGTAAGTAGTGTTTTTTCAAGGGTTCACAAGTGAGTTCATGTATTAACAACCAGACCATATAAAATCATTTGAAATTTGAAATTTGTATTTGTTGTTTTTCGTGATAACTTTCTTTGTTATAGACACCATTCGTATCGTACAGCAGGCTGCAATATGAAGATTACTGTAAATATTTTAATAGCGTTTATATAGCAAACAGGTATTCATAGGAAATAGTTTTATGTAGTTATTTCACTTTTAATAATTTTTTAAATTTGATTTTATTACAGATTTTTTTTTTTATTTGATGATCTGTTGGATTGTAAGCGAATAATAAAACAAAAACAATAACTAAATCGGTTAATCCGATACATGCCAGCTCAGGAGCGTACTAATAAACTTCCTTGGGCGCAATAAATATTACTTTCTTCGCCGTGTGTAAACATGGTAAACAGAAAGTGGTCCAACTGACTGGAGAGTTGGTGGAAAGGATAGAGACGGTGTCATATAAGTAGAGGGGGAGGAGGGGTAAAGTGTTATGGCGTAATTGGAGGAGCCGAGTATCTATTTTCTCTGATAGGTTATGTACATGTCGGGGGTTGAGAGAAGAAGAGTGAGGGTCGAATTACACAACCTCCAGGACGTAAATCGTTACTTTACAATTAAATTGGGAATACTTTAACTCAGTAAAATAGGGAATACTTTAACTCAGTAAAATAGTATCTTAAACTATAATTTTTTTAAATTGGAATTAGGGTACGAAACCCGAATATGAAAAAGGCGTCTAAGATGAGACCCCAGTGTTTCTAATCTGGATGGTGCTGCACTATAACTTTGTATAGTGAAACTACATGCAGTCACTACATTGCGCAACAGATAGAGCTGAGAACGCATTTGGAAGGCGCGTTTCCTCATAAGTGGCCATTATTTGAAAAGCTGCTTTCGAAGATATTTTATACACGGAAAGTTTCATATTTGCAGAATGAATAAGGTGAGTTAAAAATATATTTTTTATCGGCAAGACGAGCCTTGCTATATGATGAACCTATGCCACTACTGAACCGATATCTCAATCACTGCCATACGGTAGCAACATATTCGATGTCCGTTGGGTACACATTTCCCAATATTAGACCCATATTAGTACATAAGCACCTCAGTATATTTAGTAATCATTTTTGTAATAAAGTAGTTCATTTCATTAAATTAATATGGTTAATAATAAAAACAGTGTACACCAAATTTTAGGTTAATATTGCAGTACACTGCACAATAAAGAGCGACTAGGCCTATATTAATACATGTAAAGCTACATAAGATAGTTTAGTTAGTTGGTTTACACCCAAAAGTTCTACATTTGTGCATACGCTGGAAACATCAACATCTTCTGGAGGACATGAAATGCTACCACTTGACGTGGGCTTTATGTTACCTTTGAAAAATTATTAGGCTCAGGAAGTTGAGAACTGGCTGAACAATAAAATACACAAACCCCTGAATATAACAAACGTTGAGAAACTCTTTTCTGCTGCTTACAATAAAGCTGCCACAATAAAAGTTCCATTAATTCTTTCCGGAAGACAGGCTTGTTTACCTGCAATAGGCACACATTTCGTGAAAATGACATTGCCGTTCATGCAGGACCTTTCAACCATGCATCCATTTCTTCCTTATACTAACAGCGCTGTAGTAACAGAGACCTTAGTCAAAGTGACTGTCCACAAAACTTGACCGATCAACAACCTCCGTCAACTTGCAACGCTAGCAGTGCCCTGACATTGCAAATGGATCTCAATCAAGAATAAATGGCACAGATAGGCCTATTGAACCACAGCCGAGTTGCATCTATGTGGCTAAAATATATTTATTTCAACGAAAGCTAGTAAGTCCAGAATATGTCGAGCCACTCTCACCGTTCTCCTCGTCTCCTAGACATAAATCGTCAAGGGCTGGAACTGCCAAGATTTATACAAGTACACCCTACATAGACAGTTTAGTTGAGAGCATTCAGAAGAGACAAACGAACCTCTTCCCCAATTGGCATTTGAGGAAAGTAGAAGGCCTAGGCCTACAAAGTCTAAGACAATTCAGATCCATACGCCTCCAAAGCAGCCACCGACTAAGAAGAAAAGCAATTCGTCCAAATCTTCTAAATTATACAATTTCGATTTCTCTTTGAAAGACGCCAATACCAGTTGGGAATCTGATAATAAATAGGACGAAGAGTGCCTAATATGTGGCTCAAGGTGCTCTGACGATAAGAACGGTGAAGAATGCAGGCAATGCAGGATGTGCTACGAGTGGACTCATGCGAAATATGGAGCAGATGCACTATTTATCTTCCCAAAGTGCCCAAAACGCAAACGTATTAAACAATAAGAACCATTTACAAACTGCAATATTAGTTGCACAGGCCGCAGCATATTATCAAGCGCGCACGTAACACGCATATAAATTACCGCGAAATTAAAAATCTGCTCAAATTTGGAGTATTTGTTTGGGCAATCTAGTCACTGGAGAAATATGTAACCTCATAAAATGATACTAGAAATTTGTTTCTTTTTAATTTATATATTTACCTCTGATCTAAATTGCAAATACGTTAACTCAGTATCCCTGACGCTACTGTAACACTTCCTTTGCATTCACCATTGACATATAATTGTGTAAAATGTGGCATGGAATTTGCTAGGCGCAATAATTTACAGAGGCATGGAAAAAATTGCGTAGCTGTAGGACCTTAACCTGTCAAAATCCGTCGTGTACAGTCTCCTTCATAGCAGAGTACGAGTGTATTTCCCACATAACCATGGCTTCAGGATGAGTATCCACAACCGTGCCAGCAACCATAACGCCCAAAAATCGTGCCAGGATCTGTGTTGGTTAATCACAATGATTTCGCGAAGGCCCAAACAACTGCATTCCATTATGGTCTAAGGACCTATGCCCTGACAACGAGAGCGGGTATGGAAAGGATAATTACTCATAATAAGCTGGAATGGTTGAAAACATCGCTGTTGGCTCTCCATATAAACACACTACCAATAAAATCTAATGTATGACTCCAACGCAGCTATGCAAAACTGACCCCATTCAACGAAAGAAGGTATTCGAATCGAAAAAAAAAAAGTAAACAAAAATATTGTATAACCTCATACTGGAAATATACATCACGAGAAAAAAGCAAACAAAAAGCATGTTACGTGGTAAATATTAATGAAAATTCATTAACCATTGCTCCTTTTTTCTCATAACAACACTATTGCCCCCATCAACAAAATATTTTTTATTAATTTATGTTGGAAAAAATTATGTGCCATGCAAGGATGCGATATGCAGCTTTCTATACAGTAATCATGGTTCGAAAAACCCAAAAAACAGAGTAAAAACCACTTCTATATCCCCACTGTAAGTAATATGTTCAGCGAAGGATAACATGCATTTCCCCTCGCCAATGCATAGACGCTCATCATAAAAAAAAATTCTTCCGAAGTTTAAAATCCGTAATTTAGAAAATTTAGGCAGCGGAAAAAATATATCAATGTGGTTACTGCACGTGCAGCGATATTTCTAGCTCCCACTGTCCGGATATACAACTTTTCGAACATGCAAAAAATGTATGCATAGTGTGTTTCGCGGGGTGAGGGGGATAATATACCACAAGAAGACATTAGTGTAAAAGTAAGTAGTATATTAAAGTTAATTTTGGGACAACAGGATTCAGAATTTCGGAGTCGGAGTTATCTGCCATGACAGAGCACAGTCACAGCCAGCGGCCATGTTAATCGATGTAGTCCGCCACCTTGCTAGGCGTCATATTTACGGCAGCTATGGTGAATATTCTTCCCCCTGACTTCCTCGGAAACTATTTTAGTAAAAAATATTTTAAATAAATAATTTTAATAAATTATATATAAATAAATACTCACCCCCGCACCACCACAGTGGTGTGGGGATGGGTTTTTGTGACCATTGGCCTTGACCCATGACCTTGATATTTAAACACGACTTTTATCTACGACTATGATGTTTATCCATGACCTAGATCATGATCTTGATTACCTTTACCTATGACCTTGATCCAAGTCCTCGATACATAAACTTAACATTTACTGATGTGACATTAAAAACAAAAATTGTGAAAAATTAAAAACGATTCTTAAACATCGAAGAACATGTTATCCCACCCCACAACCCTAAACAACGCCCCCGTTGGATTTACGCAACATGCGCTATCAGTTCACCGATACCAATCAATCATATATTCCCTTTGGTCACCAAATTACGACTTTAACACATATTACGCTAGTATTGGACACTATGTCAAGTGATGGTTATATTCTTTTTTATCATCTTACATCAGCGAGCTCCCATGTCGTCCATTTACAAATTTTTTTTGCCGATTCCAAACAAATCGTATTTACTAAAAATATTTTTAATAAAAAAATTAATAAAACACAAAATGTTAAAACAATATTAAAATTGGTATAAGTAAACACATAAACCCTTGAATTTAACTCTTTATAGATACATCAACCTCTTTCGCAGCAAGTTCACCTCTCGATGTCAGTTTCAGTGACCCAGGAATTTTAGTCGACAGGGAAACCCCACCACTTGACTTACACCCTTCCTTTACATTGTTTCAGCAACTTCTCGACAAAAAACACATCTGGAAACATCGTCGGCTTGATCTCTTCGATGTAGAAACCTCTATGGTTTGGTACATCGTTTATATCTTCGTGATAGTATGTCCTCGGAGTGTA